>OY751427.1:0-260432 GCA_963565655.1 Aleiodes testaceus
AATTGTAAAACCACATGAATCGATGGCAAATGAGCTCAGCATTCACCTCCAATCAAAATTTTTACGGTACGACCAACAGATGCAGAGATATTTTCAAAAAATGGACTTTTTTCGTTTTTCGCGATTATCTCCCTTAATAATGGAGATACGGCGTTTTAAGCGTTATTTTGGGATCACTCACTAAAATTCGTGAAAATTCATATTTTCAATTGTAAAACCACATGAATCGATGGCAAATGAGCTCAGCATTCACCTCCAATCAAAATTTTTACGGTACGACCAACAGATGCAGAGATATTTTCAAAAAATGAACTTTTTTCGTTTTTGCGATTATCTCCCTTAATAATGGAGATACGGCGTTTTAAGCGTTATTTTGGGATCACTCACTAAAATTCGTGAAAATTCATATTTTCAATTGTAAAATCACATGAATCGATGGCAAATGAGCTCAGCATTCACCTCCAATCAAAATTTTTACGGTACGACCAACAGATGCAGAGATATTTTCAAAAAATGAACTTTTTTCGTTTTTCGCGATTATCTCCCTTAATAATGGAGATACGGCGTTTTAAGCGTTATTTTGGGATCACTCACTAAAATTCGTGAAAATTCATATTTTCAATTGTAAAACCACATGAATCGATGGCAAATGAGCTCAGCATTCACCTCCAATCAAAATTTTTACGGTACGACCAACAGATGCAGAGATATTTTCAAAAAATGAACTTTTTTCGTTTTTTGCGATTATCTCCCTTAATAATGGAGATACGGCGTTTTAAGCGTTATTTTGGGATCACTCACTAAAATTCGTGAAAATTCATATTTTCAATTGTAAAACCACATGAATCGATGGCAAATGAGCTCAGCATTCACCTCCAATCAAAATTTTTACGGTACGACCAACAGATGCAGAGATATTTTCGAAAAATGGACTTTTTTCGTTTTTTGCGATTATCTCCCTTAATAATGGAGATACGGCGTTTTAAGCGTTATTTTGGGATCACTCACTCAAATCCGTGAAAATTCATATTTTCAATTGTAAAACCACATGAATCGATGGCAAATGAGCTCAGCATTCACCTCCAATCAAAATTTTTACGGTACGACCAACAGATGCAGAGATATTTTCAAAAATGAACTTTTTTCGTTTTTCGCGATTATCTCCCTTAATAATGGAGATACGGCGTTTTAAGCGTTATTTTGGGATCACTCACTAAAATTCGTGAAAATTCATATTATCAATTGTAAAACCACATGAATCGATGGCAAATGAGCTCAGCATTCACCTCCAATCAAAATTTTTACGGTACGACCAACAGATGCAGAGATATTTTCAAAAAATGAACTTTTTTCGTTTTTGCGATTATCTCCCTTAATAATGGAGATACGGCGTTTTAAGCGTTATTTTGGGATCACTCACTCAAATCCGCGAAAATCGATATTTTCAATGGTAAAACCACATGAATCGATGGCAAATGAGCTCAGCATTCACCTCCAATCAAAATTTTAACGGTACGACCAACAGATGCAGAGATATTTTCAAAAAATGAACCCTTTTCGTTTTTTGCGATTATCTCCCTTAATAATGGAGATACGGCGTTTTAAGCGTTATTTTGGGATCACTCACTCAAATCCGCGAAAATCGATATTTTCAATGGTAAAACCACATGAATCGATGGCAAATGAGCTCAGCATTCACCTCCAATCAAAATTTTTACGGTACGACCAACAGATGCAGAGATATTTTCAAAAAATGAACTTTTTTCGTTTTTCGCGATTATCTCCCTTAATAATGGAGATACGGCGTTTTAAGCGTTATTTTGGGATCACTCACTAAAATTCGTGAAAATTCATATTTTCAATTGTAAAACCACATGAATCGATGGCAAATGAGCTCAGCATTCACCTCCAATCAAAATTTTTACGGTACGACCAACAGATGCAGAGATATTTTCGAAAAATGAACTTTTTTCGTTTTTTGCGATTATCTCCCTTAATAATGGAGATACGGCGTTTTAAGCGTTATTTTGGGATCACTCACTCAAATCCGTGAAAATTCATATTTTCAATTGTAAAACCACATGAATCGATGGCAAATGAGCTCAGCATTCACCTCCAATCAAAATTTTTACGGTACGACCAACAGATGCAGAGATATTTTCAAAAAATGAACTTTTTTCGTTTTTCGCGATTATCTCCCTTAATAATGGAGATACGGCGTTTTAAGCGTTATTTTGGGATCACTCACTAAAATTCGTGAAAATTCATATTTTCAATTGTAAAACCACATGAATCGATGGCAAATGAGCTCAGCATTCACCTCCAATCAAAATTTTTACGGTACGACCAACAGATGCAGAGATATTTTCAAAAAATGAACTTTTTTCGTTTTTTGCGATTATCTCCCTTAATAATGGAGATACGGCGTTTTAAGCGTTATTTTGGGATCACTCACTCAAATCCGCGAAAATCGATATTTTCAATGGTAAAACCACATGAATCGATGGCAAATGAGCTCAGCATTCACCTCCAATCAAAATTTTTACGGTACGACCAACAGATGCAGAGATATTTTCAAAAAATGAACTTTTTTCGTTTTTCGCGATTATCTCCCTTAATAATGGAGATACGGCGTTTTAAGCGTTATTTTGGGATCACTCACTAAAATTCGTGAAAATTCATATTTTCAATTGTAAAACCACATGAATCGATGGCAAATGAGCTCAGCATTCACCTCCAATCAAAATTTTTACGGTACGACCAACAGATGCAGAGATATTTTCAAAAAATGAACTTTTTTCGTTTTTTGCGATTATCTCCCTTAATAATGGAGATACGGCGTTTTAAGCGTTATTTTGGGATCACTCACTAAAATTCGTGAAAATTCATATTTTCAATTGTAAAACCACATGAATCGATGGCAAATGAGCTCAGCATTCACCTCCAATCAAAATTTTTACGGTACGACCAACAGATGCAGAGATATTTTCGAAAAATGAACTTTTTTCGTTTTTTGCGATTATCTCCCTTAATAATGGAGATACGGCGTTTTAAGCGTTATTTTGGGATCACTCACTAAAATTCGTGAAAATTCATATTTTCAATTGTAAAACCACATGAATCGATGGCAAATGAGCTCAGCATTCACCTCCAATCCAAATTTTTACGGTACGACCAACAGATGCAGAGATATTTTCGAAAAATGAACTTTTTTCGTTTTTTGCGATTATCTCCCTTAATAATGGAGATACGGCGTTTTAAGCGTTATTTTGGGATCACTCACTCAAATCCGTGAAAATTCATATTTTCAATTGTAAAACCACATGAATCGATGGCAAATGAGCTCAGCATTCACCTCCAATCAAAATTTTTACGGTACGACCAACAGATGCAGAGATATTTTCAAAAAATGAACTTTTTTCGTTTTTCGCGATTATCTCCCTTAATAATGGAGATACGGCGTTTTAAGCGTTATTTTGGGATCACTCACTAAAATTCGTGAAAATTCATATTTTCAATTGTAAAACCACATGAATCGATGGCAAATGAGCTCAGCATTCACCTCCAATCAAAATTTTTACGGTACGACCAACAGATGCAGAGATATTTTCAAAAAATGAATTTTTTTCGTTTTTTGCGATTATCTCCCTTAATAATGGAGATACGGCGTTTTAAGCGTTATTTTGGGATCACTCACTCAAATCCGCGAAAATCGATATTTTCAATGGTAAAACCACATGAATCGATGGCAAATGAGCTCAGCATTCACCTCCAATCAAAATTTTTACGGTACGACCAACAGATGCAGAGATATTTTCAAAAAATGAACTTTTTTCGTTTTTTGCGATTATCTCCCTTAATAATGGAGATACGGCGTTTTAAGCGTTATTTTGGGATCACTCACTAAAATTCGTGAAAATTCATATTTTCAATTGTAAAACCACATGAATCGATGGCAAATGAGCTCAGCATTCACCTCCAATCAAAATTTTTACGGTACGACCAACAGATGCAGAGATATTTTCGAAAAATGAACTTTTTTCGTTTTTTGCGATTATCTCCCTTAATAATGGAGATACGGCGTTTTAAGCGTTATTTTGGGATCACTCACTCAAATCCGTGAAAATTCATATTTTCAATTGTAAAACCACATGAATCGATGGCAAATGAGCTCAGCATTCACCTCCAATCAAAATTTTTACGGTACGACCAACAGATGCAGAGATATTTTCAAGAAATGAACTTTTTTCGTTTTTTGCGATTATCTCCCTTAATAATGGAGATACGGCGTTTTAAGCGTTATTTTGGGATCACTCACTAAAATTCGTGAAAATTCATATTTTCAATTGTAAAACCACATGAATCGATGGCAAATGAGCTCAGCATTCACCTCCAATCAAAATTTTCACGGTACGACCAACAGATGCAGAGATATTTTCAAAAAATGAACTTTTTTCGTTTTTCGCGATTATCTCCCTTAATAATGGAGATACGGCGTTTTAAGCGTTATTTTGGGATCACTCACTAAAATTCGTGAAAATTCATATTTTCAATTGTAAAACCACATGAATCGATGGCAAATGAGCTCAGCATTCACCTCCAATCAAAATTTTTACGGTACGACCAACAGATGCAGAGATATTTTCAAGTAATGAACTTTTTTCGTTTTTTGCGATTATCTCCCTTAATAATGGAGATACGGCGTTTTAAGCGTTATTTTGGGATCACTCACTAAAATTCGTGAAAATTCATATTTTCAATTGTAAAACCACATGAATCGATGGCAAATGAGCTCAGCATTCACCTCCAATCAAAATTTTTACGGTACGACCAACAGATGCAGAGATATTTTCAAAAAATGTACTTTTTTCGTTTTTCGCGATTATCTCCCTTAATAATGGAGATACGGCGTTTTAAGCGTTATTTTGGGATCACTCACTAAAATTCGTGAAAATTCATATTTTCAATTGTAAAACCACATGAATCGATGGCAAATGAGCTCAGCATTCATCTCCAATCAAAATTTTTACGGTACGACCAACAGATGCAGAGATATTTTCAAAAAATGAACTTTTTTCGTTTTTCGCGATTATCTCCCTTAATAATGGAGATACGGCGTTTTAAGCGTTATTTTGGGATCACTCACTAAAATTCGTGAAAATTCATATTTCCAATTGTAAATCCACATGAATCGATGGCAAATGAGCTCAGCATTCATCTCCAATCAAAATTTTTACGGTACGACCAACAGATGCAGAGATATTTCCAAAAAATGAACTTTTTTCGTTTTTCGCGATTATCTCCCTTAATAATGGAGATACGGCGTTTTAAGCGTTATTTTGGGATCACTCACTAAAATTCGTGAAAATTCATATTTTCAATTGTAAAACCACATGAATCGATGGCAAATGAGCTCAGCATTCACCTCCAATCAAAATTTTTACGGTACGACCAACAGATGCAGAGATATTTTCAAAAAATGAACTTTTTTCGTTTTTTGCGATTATCTCCCTTAATAATGGAGATACGGCGTTTTAAGCGTTATTTTGGGATCACTCACTAAAATTCGTGAAAATTCATATTTTCAATTGTAAAACCACATGAATCGATGGCAAATGAGCTCAGCATTCACCTCCAATCAAAATTTTTACGGTACGACCAACAGATGCAGAGATATTTTCAAGAAATGAACTTTTTTCGTTTTTTGCGATTATCTCCCTTAATAATGGAGATACGGCGTTTTAAGCGTTATTTTGGGATCACTCACTAAAATTCGTGAAAATTCATATTTTCAATTGTAAAACCACATGAATCGATGGCAAATGAGCTCAGCATTCACCTCCAATCAAAATTTTTACGGTACGACCAACAGATGCAGAGATATTTTCAAAAAATGTACTTTTTTCGTTTTTCGCGATTATCTCCCTTAATAATGGAGATACGGCGTTTTAAGCGTTATTTTGGGATCACTCACTAAAATTCGTGAAAATTCATATTTTCAATTGTAAAACCACATGAATCGATGGCAAATGAGCTCAGCATTCATCTCCAATCAAAATTTTTACGGTACGACCAACAGATGCAGAGATATTTTCAAAAAATGAACTTTTTTCGTTTTTCGCGATTATCTCCCTTAATAATGGAGATACGGCGTTTTAAGCGTTATTTTGGGATCACTCACTAAAATTCGTGAAAATTCATATTTCCAATTGTAAAACCACATGAATCGATGGCAAATGAGCTCAGCATTCATCTCCAATCAAAATTTTTACGGTACGACCAACAGATGCAGAGATATTTTCAAAAAATGAACTTTTTTCGTTTTTTGCGATTATCTCCCTTAATAATGGAGATACGGCGTTTTAAGCGTTATTTTGGGATCACTCACTAAAATTCGTGAAAATTCATATTTTCAATTGTAAAACCACATGAATCGATGGCAAATGAGCTCAGCATTCACCTCCAATCAAAATTTTTACGGTACGACCAACAGATGCAGAGATATTTTCAAAAAATGTACTTTTTTCGTTTTTCGCGATTATCTCCCTTAATAATGGAGATACGGCGTTTTAAGCGTTATTTTGGGATCACTCACTAAAATTCGTGAAAATTCATATTTTCAATTGTAAAACCACATGAATCGATGGCAAATGAGCTCAGCATTCATCTCCAATCAAAATTTTTACGGTACGACCAACAGATGCAGAGATATTTTCAAAAAATGAACTTTTTTCGTTTTTCGCGATTATCTCCCTTAATAATGGAGATACGGCGTTTTAAGCGTTATTTTGGGATCACTCACTAAAATTCGTGAAAATTCATATTTCCAATTGTAAAACCACATGAATCGATGGCAAATGAGCTCAGCATTCATCTCCAATCAAAATTTTTACGGTACGACCAACAGATGCAGAGATATTTTCAAAAAATGAACTTTTTTCGTTTTTCGCGATTATCTCCCTTAATAATGGAGATACGGCGTTTTAAGCGTTATTTTGGGATCACTCACTAAAATTCGTGAAAATTCATATTTTCAATTGTAAAACCACATGAATCGATGGCAAATGAGCTCAGCATTCACCTCCAATCAAAATTTTTACGGTACGACCAACAGATGCAGAGATATTTTCAAAAAATGAACTTTTTTCGTTTTTTGCGATTATCTCCCTTAATAATGGAGATACGGCGTTTTAAGCGTTATTTTGGGATCACTCACTAAAATTCGTGAAAATTCATATTTTCAATTGTAAAACCACATGAATCGATGGCAAATGAGCTCAGCATTCACCTCCAATCAAAATTTTTACGGTACGACCAACAGATGCAGAGATATTTTCAAGAAATGAACTTTTTTCGTTTTTTGCGATTATCTCCCTTAATAATGGAGATACGGCGTTTTAAGCGTTATTTTGGGATCACTCACTAAAATTCGTGAAAATTCATATTTTCAATTGTAAAACCACATGAATCGATGGCAAATGAGCTCAGCATTCACCTCCAATCAAAATTTTTACGGTACGACCAACAGATGCAGAGATATTTTCAAAAAATGTACTTTTTTCGTTTTTCGCGATTATCTCCCTTAATAATGGAGATACGGCGTTTTAAGCGTTATTTTGGGATCACTCACTAAAATTCGTGAAAATTCATATTTTCAATTGTAAAACCACATGAATCGATGGCAAATGAGCTCAGCATTCATCTCCAATCAAAATTTTTACGGTACGACCAACAGATGCAGAGATATTTTCAAAAAATGAACTTTTTTCGTTTTTCGCGATTATCTCCCTTAATAATGGAGATACGGCGTTTTAAGCGTTATTTTGGGATCACTCACTAAAATTCGTGAAAATTCATATTTCCAATTGTAAAACCACATGAATCGATGGCAAATGAGCTCAGCATTCATCTCCAATCAAAATTTTTACGGTACGACCAACAGATGCAGAGATATTTTCAAAAAATGAACTTTTTTCGTTTTTCGCGATTATCTCCCTTAATAATGGAGATACGGCGTTTTAAGCGTTATTTTGGGATCACTCACTAAAATTCGTGAAAATTCATATTTTCAATTGTAAAACCACATGAATCGATGGCAAATGAGCTCAGCATTCACCTCCAATCAAAATTTTTACGGTACGACCAACAGATGCAGAGATATTTTCAAGAAATGAACTTTTTTCGTTTTTTGCGATTATCTCCCTTAATAATGGAGATACGGCGTTTTAAGCGTTATTTTGGGATCACTCACTAAAGTTCGTGAAAATTCATATTTTCAATTGTAAAACCACATGAATCGATGGCAAATGAGCTCAGCATTCACCTCCAATCAAAATTTTTACGGTACGACCAACAGATGCAGAGATATTTTCAAAAAATGAACTTTTTTCGTTTTTCGCGATTATCTCCCTTAATAATGGAGATACGGCGTTTTAAGCGTTATTTTGGGATCACTCACTAAAATTCGTGAAAATTCATATTTTCAATTGTAAAACCACATGAATCGATGGCAAATGAGCTCAGCATTCATCTCCAATCAAAATTTTTACGGTACGACCAACAGATGCAGAGATATTTTCAAAAAATGTACTTTTTTCGTTTTTCGCGATTATCTCCCTTAATAATGGAGATACGGCGTTTTAAGCGTTATTTTGGGATCACTCACTAAAATTCGTTAAAATTCATATTTTCAATTGTAAAACCACATGAATCGATGGCAAATGAGCTCAGCATTCATCTCCAATCAAAATTTTTACGGTACGACCAACAGATGCAGAGATATTTTCAAAAAATGAACTTTTTTCGTTTTTTGCGATTATCTCCCTTAATAATGGAGATACGGCGTTTTAAGCGTTATTTTGGGATCACTCACTAAAATTCGTGAAAATTCATATTTTCAATTGTAAAACCACATGAATCGATGGCAAATGAGCTCAGCATTCACCTCCAATCAAAATTTTTACGGTACGACCAACAGATGCAGAGATATTTTCAAAAAATGAACTTTTTTCGTTTTTTGCGATTATCTCCCTTAATAATGGAGATACGGCGTTTTAAGCGTTATTTTGGGATCACTCACTAAAATTCGTGAAAATTCATATTTTCAATTGTAAAACCACATGAATCGATGGCAAATGAGCTCAGCATTCACCTCCAATCAAAATTTTTACGGTACGACCAACAGATGCAGAGATATTTTCAAAAAATGAACTTTTTTCGTTTTTCGCGATTATCTCCCTTAATAATGGAGATACGGCGTTTTAAGCGTTATTTTGGGATCACTCACTAAAATTCGTGAAAATTCATATTTTCAATTGTAAAACCACATGAATCGATTGCAAATGAGCTCAGCATTCACCTCCAATCAAAATTTTTACGGTACGACCAACAGATGCAGAGATATTTTCAAAAAATGAACTTTTTTCGTTTTTCGCGATTATCTCCCTTAATAATGGAGATACGGCGTTTTAAGCGTTATTTTGGGATCACTTACTAAAATTCGTGAAAATTCATATTTTCAACTGTAAAACCACATGAATCGATGGCAAATGAGCTCAGCATTCACCTCCAATCAAAATTTTTACGGTACGACCAACAGATGCAGAGATATTTTCAAAAAATGAACTTTTTTCGTTTTTTGCGATTATCTCCCTTAATAATGGAGATACGGCGTTTTAAGCGTTATTTTGGGATCACTCACTAAAATTCGTGAAAATTCATATTTTCAATTGTAAAACCACATGAATCGATGGCAAATGAGCTCAGCATTCACCTCCAATCAAAATTTTTACGGTACGACCAACAGATGCAGAGATATTTTCAAGAAATGAACTTTTTTCGTTTTTTGCGATTATCTCCCTTAATAATGGAGATACGGCGTTTTAAGCGTTATTTTGGGATCACTCACTAAAATTCGTGAAAATTCATATTTTCAATTGTAAAACCACATGAATCGATGGCAAATGAGCTCAGCATTCACCTCCAATCAAAATTTTTACGGTACGACCAACAGATGCAGAGATATTTTCAAAAAATGAACTTTTTTCGTTTTTTGCGATTATCTCCCTTAATAATGGAGATACGGCGTTTTAAGCGTTATTTTGGGATCACTCACTAAAATTCGTGAAAATTCATATTTTCAATTGTAAAACCACATGAATCGATGGCAAATGAGCTCAGCATTCACCTCCAATCAAAATTTTTACGGTACGACCAACAGATGCAGAGATATTTTCAAGAAATGAACTTTTTTCGTTTTTTGCGATTATCTCCCTTAATAATGGAGATACGGCGTTTTAAGCGTTATTTTGGGATCACTCACTAAAGTTCGTGAAAATTCATATTTTCAATTGTAAAACCACATGAATCGATGGCAAATGAGCTCAGCATTCACCTCCAATCAAAATTTTTACGGTACGACCAACAGATGCAGAGATATTTTCAAAAAATGAACTTTTTTCGTTTTTCGCGATTATCTCCCTTAATAATGGAGATACGGCGTTTTAAGCGTTATTTTGGGATCACTCACTAAAATTCGTGAAAATTCATATTTTCAATTGTAAAACCACATGAATCGATGGCAAATGAGCTCAGCATTCATCTCCAATCAAAATTTTTACGGTACGACCAACAGATGCAGAGATATTTTCAAAAAATGTACTTTTTTCGTTTTTCGCGATTATCTCCCTTAATAATGGAGATACGGCGTTTTAAGCGTTATTTTGGGATCACTCACTAAAATTCGTGAAAATTCATATTTTCAATTGTAAAACCACATGAATCGATGGCAAATGAGCTCAGCATTCATCTCCAATCAAAATTTTTACGGTACGACCAACAGATGCAGAGATATTTTCAAAAAATGAACTTTTTTCGTTTTTTGCGATTATCTCCCTTAATAATGGAGATACGGCGTTTTAAGCGTTATTTTGGGATCACTCACTAAAATTCGTGAAAATTCATATTTTCAATTGTAAAACCACATGAATCGATGGCAAATGAGCTCAGCATTCACCTCCAATCAAAATTTTTACGGTACGACCAACAGATGCAGAGATATTTTCAAAAAATGAACTTTTTTCGTTTTTTGCGATTATCTCCCTTAATAATGGAGATACGGCGTTTTAAGCGTTATTTTGGGATCACTCACTAAAATTCGTGAAAATTCATATTTTCAATTGTAAAACCACATGAATCGATGGCAAATGAGCTCAGCATTCACCTCCAATCAAAATTTTTACGGTACGACCAACAGATGCAGAGATATTTTCAAAAAATGAACTTTTTTCGTTTTTCGCGATTATCTCCCTTAATAATGGAGATACGGCGTTTTAAGCGTTATTTTGGGATCACTCACTAAAATTCGTGAAAATTCATATTTTCAATTGTAAAACCACATGAATCGATTGCAAATGAGCTCAGCATTCACCTCCAATCAAAATTTTTACGGTACGACCAACAGATGCAGAGATATTTTCAAAAAATGAACTTTTTTCGTTTTTCGCGATTATCTCCCTTAATAATGGAGATACGGCGTTTTAAGCGTTATTTTGGGATCACTTACTAAAATTCGTGAAAATTCATATTTTCAACTGTAAAACCACATGAATCGATGGCAAATGAGCTCAGCATTCACCTCCAATCAAAATTTTTACGGTACGACCAACAGATGCAGAGATATTTTCAAAAAATGAACTTTTTTCGTTTTTTGCGATTATCTCCCTTAATAATGGAGATACGGCGTTTTAAGCGTTATTTTGGGATCACTCACTAAAATTCGTGAAAATTCATATTTTCAATTGTAAAACCACATGAATCGATGGCAAATGAGCTCAGCATTCACCTCCAATCAAAATTTTTACGGTACGACCAACAGATGCAGAGATATTTTCAAGAAATGAACTTTTTTCGTTTTTCGCGATTATCTCCCTTAATAATGGAGATACGGCGTTTTAAGCGTTATTTTGGGATCACTCACTAAAATTCGTGAAAATTCATATTTTCAATTGTAAAACCACATGAATCGATGGCAAATGAGCTCAGCATTCATCTCCAATCAAAATTTTTACGGTACGACCAACAGATGCAGAGATATTTTCAAAAAATGTACTTTTTTCGTTTTTCGCGATTATCTCCCTTAATAATGGAGATACGGCGTTTTATGCGTTATTTTGGGATCACTCACTAAAATTCGTGAAAATTCATATTTTCAATTGTAAAACCACATGAATCGATGGCAAATGAGCTCAGCATTCATCTCCAATCAAAATTTTTACGGTACGACCAACAGATGCAGAGATATTTTCAAAAAATGAACTTTTTTCGTTTTTTGCGATTATCTCCCTTAATAATGGAGATACGGCGTTTTAAGCGTTATTTTGGGATCACTCACTAAAATTCGTGAAAATTCATATTTTCAATTGTAAAACCACATGAATCGATGGCAAATGAGCTCAGCATTCACCTCCAATCAAAATTTTTACGGTACGACCAACAGATGCAGAGATATTTTCAAAAAATGAACTTTTTTCGTTTTTTGCGATTATCTCCCTTAATAATGGAGATACGGCGTTTTAAGCGTTATTTTGGGATCACTCACTAAAATTCGTGAAAATTCATATTTTCAATTGTAAAACCACATGAATCGATGGCAAATGAGCTCAGCATTCACCTCCAATCAAAATTTTTACGGTACGACCAACAGATGCAGAGATATTTTCAAAAAATGAACTTTTTTCGTTTTTCGCGATTATCTCCCTTAATAATGGAGATACGGCGTTTTAAGCGTTATTTTGGGATCACTCACTAAAATTCGTGAAAATTCATATTTTCAACTGTAAAACCACATGAATCGATGGCAAATGAGCTCAGCATTCACCTCCAATCAAAATTTTTACGGTACGACCAACAGATGCAGAGATATTTTCAAAAAATGAACTTTTTTCGTTTTTCGCGATTATCTCCCTTAATAATGGAGATACGGCGTTTTAAGCGTTATTTTGGGATCACTCACTAAAATTCGTGAAAATTCATATTTTCAATTGTAAAACCACATGAATCGATGGCAAATGAGCTCAGCATTCACCTCCAATCAAAATTTTTACGGTACGACCAACAGATGCAGAGATATTTTCAAAAAATGAACTTTTTTCGTTTTTCGCGATTATCTCCCTTAATAATGGAGATACGGCGTTTTAAGCGTTATTTTGGGATCACTCACTAAAATTCGTGAAAATTCATATTTTCAATTGTAAAACCACATGAATCGATGGCAAATGAGCTCAGCATTCACCTCCAATCAAAATTTTTACGGTACGACCAACAGATGCAGAGATATTTTCAAGAAATGAACTTTTTTCGTTTTTTGCGATTATCTCCCCTAATAATGGAGATACGGCGTTTTAAGCGTTATTTTGGGATCACTCACTAAAATTCGTGAAAATTCATATTTTCAATTGTAAAACCACATGAATCGATGGCAAATGAGCTCAGCATTCACCTCCAATCAAAATTTTTACGGTACGACCAACAGATGCAGAGATATTTTCAAAAAATGAACTTTTTTCGTTTTTTGCGATTATCTCCCTTAATAATGGAGATACGGCGTTTTAAGCGTTATTTTGGGATCACTCACTAAAATTCGTGAAAATTCATATTTTCAATTGTAAAACCACATGAATCGATGGCAAATGAGCTCAGCATTCACCTCCAATCAAAATTTTTACGGTACGACCAACAGATGCAGAGATATTTTCAAAAAATGAACTTTTTTCGTTTTTCGCGATTATCTCCCTTAATAATGGAGATACGGCGTTTTAAGCGTTATTTTGGGATCACTCACTAAAATTCGTGAAAATTCATATTTTCAATTGTAAAACCACATGAATCGATGGCAAATGAGCTCAGCATTCACCTCCAATCAAAATTTTTACGGTACGACCAACAGATGCAGAGATATTTTCAAAAAATGAACTTTTTTCGTTTTTCGCGATTATCTCCCTTAATAATGGAGATACGGCGTTTTAAGCGTTATTTTGGGATCACTCACTAAAATTCGTGAAAATTCATATTTTCAATTGTAAAACCACATGAATCGATGGCAAATGAGCTCAGCATTCACCTCCAATCAAAATTTTTACGGTACGACCAACAGATGCAGAGATATTTTCAAAAAATGAACTTTTTTCGTTTTTCGCGATTATCTCCCTTAATAATGGAGATACGGCGTTTTAAGCGTTATTTTGGGATCACTCACTAAAATTCGTGAAAATTCATATTTTCAACTGTAAAACCACATGAATCGATGGCAAATGAGCTCAGCATTCACCTCCAATCAAAATTTTTACGGTACGACCAACAGATGCAGAGATATTTTCAAAAAATGAACTTTTTTCGTTTATTGCGATTATCTCCCTTAATAATGGAGATACGGCGTTTTAAGCGTTATTTTGGGATCACTCACTAAAATTCGTGAAAATTCATATTTTCAATTGTAAAACCACATGAATCGATGGCAAATGAGCTCAGCATTCACCTCCAATCAAAATTTTTACGGTACGACCAACAGATGCAGAGATATTTTCAAAAAATGAACTTTTTTCGTTTTTTGCGATTATCTCCCTTAATAATGGAGATACGGCGTTTTAAGCGTTATTTTGGGATCACTCACTAAAATTCGTGAAAATTCATATTTTCAATTGTAAAACCACATGAATCGATGGCAAATGAGCTCAGCATTCACCTCCAATCAAAATTTTTACGGTACGACCAACAGATGCAGAGATATTTTCAAGAAATGAACTTTTTTCGTTTTTTGCGATTATCTCCCTTAATAATGGAGATACGGCGTTTTAAGCGTTATTTTGGGATCACTCACTAAAATTCGTGAAAATTCATATTTTCAATTGTAAAACCACATGAATCGATGGCAAATGAGCTCAGCATTCACCTCCAATCAAAATTTTTACGGTACGACCAACAGATGCAGAGATATTTTCAAGAAATGAACTTTTTTCGTTTTTTGCGATTATCTCCCTTAATAATGGAGATACGGCGTTTTAAGCGTTATTTTGGGATCACTCACTAAAATTCGTGAAAATTCATATTTTCAATTGTAAAACCACATGAATCGATGGCAAATGAGCTCAGCATTCACCTCCAATCAAAATTTTTACGGTACGATCAACAGATGCAGAGATATTTTCAAAAAATGAACTTTTTTCGTTTTTTGCGATTATCTCCCTTAATAATGGAGATACGGCGTTTTAAGCGTTATTTTGGGATCACTCACTAAAATTCGTGAAAATTCATATTTTCAATTGTAAAACCACATGAATCGATGGCAAATGAGCTCAGCATTCACCTCCAATCAAAATTTTTACGGTACGACCAACAGATGCAGAGATATTTTCAAAAAATGAACTTTTTTCGTTTTTTCGCGATTATCTCCCTTAATAATGGAGATACGGCGTTTTAAGCGTTATTTTGGGATCACTCACTAAAATTCGTGAAAATTCATATTTTCAATTGTAAAACCACATGAATCGATGGCAAATGAGCTCAGCATTCATCTCCAATCAAAATTTTTACGGTACGACCAACAGATGCAGAGATATTTTCAAAAAATGAACTTTTTTCGTTTTTCGCGATTATCTCCCTTAATAATGGAGATACGGCGTTTTAAGCGTTATTTTGGGATCACTCACTAAAATCCGTGAAAATTCATATTTTCAATTGTAAAACCACATGAATCGATGGCAAATGAGCTCAGCATTCATCTCCAATCAAAATTTTTACGGTACGACCAACAGATGCAGAGATATTTTCAAAAAATGAACTTTTTTCGTTTTTCGCGATTATCTCCCTTAATAATGGAGATACGGCGTTTTAAGCGTTATTTTGGGATCACTCACTAAAATTCGTGAAAATTCATATTTTCAACTGTAAAACCACATGAATCGATGGCAAATGAGCTCAGCATTCACCTCCAATCAAAATTTTTACGGTACGACCAACAGATGCAGAGATATTTTCAAAAAATGAACTTTTTTCGTTTTTTGCGATTATCTCCCTTAATAATGGAGATACGGCGTTTTAAGCGTTATTTTGGGATCACTCACTAAAATTCGTGAAAATTCATATTTTCAATTGTAAAACCACATGAATCGATGGCAAATGAGCTCAGCATTCACCTCCAATCAAAATTTTTACGGTACGACCAACAGATGCAGAGATATTTTCAAGAAATGAACTTTTTTCGTTTTTTGCGATTATCTCCCTTAATAATGGAGATACGGCGTTTTAAGCGTTATTTTGGGATCACTCACTAAAATTCGTGAAAATTCATATTTTCAATTGTAAAACCACATGAATCGATGGCAAATGAGCTCAGCATTCATCTCCAATCAAAATTTTTACGGTACGACCAACAGATGCAGAGATATTTTCAAAAAATGAACTTTTTTCGTTTTTTGCGATTATCTCCCTTAATAATGGAGATACGGCGTTTTAAGCGTTATTTTGGGATCACTCACTAAAATTCGTGAAAATTCATATTTTCAATTGTAAAACCACATGAATCGATGGCAAATGAGCTCAGCATTCACCTCCAATCAAAATTTTTACGGTACGACCAACAGATGCAGAGATATTTTCAAAAAATGAACTTTTTTCGTTTTTTGCGATTATCTCCCTTAATAATGGAGATACGGCGTTTTAAGCGTTATTTTGGGATCACTCACTAAAATTCGTGAAAATTCATATTTTCAATTGTAAAACCACATGAATCGATGGCAAATGAGCTCAGCATTCACCTCCAATCAAAATTTTTACGGTACGACCAACAGATGCAGAGATATTTTCAAAAAATGAACTTTTTTCGTTTTTTGCGATTATCTCCCTTAATAATGGAGATACAGCGTTTTAAGCGTTATTTTGGGATCACTCATTAAAATTCGTGAAAATTCATATTTTCAATTGTAAAACCACATGAATCGATGGTAAATGAGCTCAGCATTCACCTCCAATCAATATTTTTACAAAATTTGAAAAGTGGTGAATACCCTTCCGCCCTTCGTAGTCATGTAGGAAGCTCCAGTGAGGAACACAGTCCTGTACAAATCCCTAAAGACCACTACGAGGTTAATATCGACTTCGATGATCGAATGACTTTAGAAATGAAGCTAAAAAATAGATCTACCCTACAGATGAGCACGAATTGGGACCAGGAGACACAGATTCTGCAATAAAAAAAAAAGTGCTTTTGAAATCGAATAACTCCGAGAATAACGCTCAGAAATGGATTTTCTCGACGGATGAGCACGAATTGGGACCAGGAGAGTCAGATTCTGCAATAAAAAAAAAATTGCTTCCGAAATCGATTTCAAAAGCAATTTTCTGAAAGTGGTCAGAAATGAATTTTCTCAACGGATGAGCACGAATTGGGACCAGGAGAGTCAGATTCTGCAATAAAAAGTGTGAGCCTCTGCTGAAAGTAACTGCTGCTATCGATCTCTCGCATTTGGAGATGCAAAAATAAAAACGAAATTAAGGCTTACCTCCATGATATGAGACAACGATTTGTCGATTGTCGCAACGTGGGTATCTACATAACCTTCCATTTTTCATCTTCTTCAATCGAGACTCTTCTTTTCCTCACTCAATTCACCGTGATTTCCGTTGATAAAAATCAGAATGCCACCGAAAAAGGCATCAGCACCAGCACCAAGCAAGAAGACCGAGGCCAAGAAAAAGGAAAAAGTTATTGAGGTATAACATAGGATTATGACCCATTTATCTATCAATGTATCTATTATGATTTTTCCTTCCAGGATAAAACCTTTGGCCTGAAAAATAAAAAAGGAGCAAAACAGCAAAAATTTATACAGCAGGTGGAGAAGCAGGTCAAGCCTGGTGTCAATCCACGTAAAGCGGACGATCCAAATGCCAAAAAATTGGAGAAGGAGAAGAAACTGAAGGAGCAGAAAGAATTAGCATTGCTTTTTAAACCTGTCCAGACCCAGAAAGTTGAGAAAGGTACGGATCCGAAATCCGTTGTCTGTGCCTTCTTTAAACAGGGTCAATGTGCTAAAGGTGACAAGTGCAAGTTTTCCCATGACTTAACAATCGAACGTAAAGCTGAAAAACGCTCGCTATACTGTGACATGAGGGATGATGATGATAAAGAAGCTGATACAATGGACAAATGGGACGAGGATAAGCTCAAAGAAGTTGTTGAAAAGAAACATGGTGGTACTGGTGGAAATAGACCAACAACTGATATCGTATGTTTTACATTACATATTTAAAAAAAAAAAACAACCTTATTATCCTTTACTTTTTTCAATGCAAAAAAATTATCTACATTTCAGATCTGCAAACACTTTCTCGAAGCTGTTGAAAGATCCAAATACGGCTGGTTCTGGGAATGCCCATCTGGTCAAAAGTGCATCTATCGTCATGCACTTCCGCCTGGTTTTGTCCTGAAAAAGGACAAAAAGAAAGAAGATAAAAGAGATGAAATATCATTGGAGGATTTAATTGAAAAAGAAAGAGCCAATTTGGGGCCTAATCAAACAAGAATAACACTAGAGACATTCTTGGCGTGGAAAAAACGTAAATTGCACGAAAAAAAAGAAAAGGCTATTAAAGATGAAGAGAAAAAACGTAGTGATTACAAGGCAGGACGTCAAGTTGGTATTTCAGGGCGTGAAATGTTCTCATTCAATCCCGAATTAGCTGCCGGAGATGGTATTGATGATGGGGATGAAGCTATTGACAGCTATCAGTTTCATGACGATGAGGATGGCGATAAAATTGAGTATCGTGAGCTGGACATGGATAGATTAGCTATGGAGCCTTCTGAATTGGATACCACTGGCATTACTATTGCTCAGAGTGATCGTTTGAGGGGACAGGGCGTACCAGAAATTAATGGAGATGCCATTAGCGGTGGTAATTATCAATATCTCCTTTATGTTATTCGTTTATATGTTTGTTGATAAAAAAAAACAATTCTATGACCATCATTTTCAGTGACGCTAGTGGGTGAAGGAGCTGCGGCATTAGCAATCAATGAGAATCTTTTCACTGAGGATGATCTTGAAGGCCTCGAAGAAGAATTGGGAGACCTGGACATGGAGGAGTGATCCAGATCTCATTAAATTGTATATCCTCAAAACTTTTACGTTCACTAAAGCCTTTTTTAATATCAATCCTAATTATCTACTGCCTCAATCAATTTATTTGAATTATCATTGATTACACAAGTCATTAAAAAAACTTTAATGAATTCATTATAATCATAATTCTTTAAACATTAATTTACAGCAAAATTATATTTCCCACTATCCTCAATAAATGAAAATAATTAATTTGAAAAAAAAAAAAAAAAAAAAAAAAAAGAAAAGAAAGCAGCAACAACTGCGCATGTGTCTGCACTCCTAACCTCTTTATTTCCAACTTGAGTTGATAATAGAAAAATTTCATTAAAGAAATTGAGATGCTGGCAAAATTCATGACGTTCAGCACTATTTTACGTACCTCTAATATTAATATTAACGCAAATGTAATTAAAAAAACTCTATTTCACTCATGGAGATATTCTACAGGAGCTCATGGGCTCAGAAAGAATCTAATAACAGTGAGATTTCACACAGTTGACATTACAAAATCAAAAAACATTAAAAATGAGAAAAGATCTGAGTTAAAAAGATTATTTGCACTTGCAAAACCAGAAAAATGGAAATTAAGTGGTGCAATATGTCTTTTATTCGTGTCGTCCACTGTTACAATGGCAATGCCATTCTGCTTAGGTAAAGTTATTGACGTTATTTATACTGAGGATAAAGCTAAAACCAGAGAGAATTTAAATAAATTAAGTTTGGCTTTATTGACGGTTTTTATTGTTGGTGGTGTTTGTAATTTCGGAAGGATTTATTTCATGTCTACCTCAGGCCATAGAATAACCCAGGCGTTAAGAAATAAAGCTTACTCGGCTATTCTCAGCCAGGAAACTGGAATGTTTGATAGAGTCAGTACTGGCGAGCTAGTTGGACGTTTGACTGGTATTGAAAAATCAAATTTTACCACCTACGTGCCTGAGAAATAACCACTTTATATAATATATAATATTATTACGAAATTCCAGGTGATGCACAACTAGTGAGTTCAGCAGTAACTAGCAACATTTCTGATGGCCTTCGATCCACCATTATGACAATTACCGGTGTCTCCATGATGTTCTATGTTTCTCCTCAACTTGCATTCGTTGGGCTCTCCCTAGTTCCACCTATAGTCGGCATAGCCATCATCTACGGTCGTTTTATCAAAAATATCTCCAAACAAGTCCAAAATAGTTTAGCTCTCCTCAACACAACAGCTGAAGAAAAAATTAGTAATATTCGTACAGTCAAGGCTTTCGCTCAGGAACAAAATGAGATAATTCGATACACTAAAAAGCTCGATGACTTACTGAATATTTGTTATAAGGAGAGCTGGTACAGAGGTATTTTCTTTGGTTGTACTGGATTCTCAGGATATGTCATAATTCTTTCGGTTTTATATTACGGCGGTATTATGCTTGCTGATTCTGCTATTACCGTTGGTAATTTAAGTGCTTTTTTGCTTTATGCCGGCTATACCGGTATCTCCATCAATGGAATATCAAATTTCTACACAGAATTGAATCGAGCACTTGGCGCTAGCTCGAGACTCTTTGAGTTTATCGATCGTCAGCCGGCCATACCCATCAGCGGTGGAAAAATTCTCGATAAATCATTGTCTGGTCAAGTTACCTTTAGAAACGTAGACTTTGCTTATCCAACCAGAGAATCATGCTGGATCTTGAAGGATTTCTCATTGAATCTAGATGCAAGCTCCATTAATGCCATTGTTGGACCCTCGGGTTCAGGCAAATCAACAATTGCCCATCTGCTTTTGAGACTTTACGATCCAATTAGAGGCAGAGTATTTCTTGATGGTTGTGACCTAAAAGAATTAGATCCAATTTGGGTGAAAGGTCAGATCGGATTCGTTGCACAGGAACCAGTCCTATTTTCTGGCAGTATAAGTGAGAATATTAGTTATGGCAGAGAGGGGGCAAGTAAGGAGGAGATTTTACAAGCCGCAAAGCTTGCCAATGTCTTGGAGTTTGCACAGAGAATGACAGAGGGTCTGGAGACTCTTGTAGGTGAACGGGGCATCACTCTTAGTGGAGGACAGAGGCAGAGAGTGGCTATTGCTCGAGCACTTATCAAGGCAAGTTTTTTATTTTTAATTTAATTATAATACTATTTTTTGAATTTATTTTAATGCTCTTTTCTAGAATCCCAAAATCCTGATACTCGACGAAGCAACAAGTGCTCTCGACGCAGAGAGTGAATCTTATGTTCAGGAAGCCCTCGAACGTGCAACTAAAGGACGTACAGTTCTCACAATTGCCCACAGACTGAGCACAATCAAAAATTCTAATAACATTGCAGTTCTCGAGGAGGGAAAAGTTGTCGAGACTGGAAATTATGATGAATTGATGCAAATAGAGAATGGCATCTTTAAAAAGTTGGTCAAGCATCAGACCTTCAGTTGAGTTGAATTTCACACATTAAATAAAATGTAAATGATTGTTAATACAAAACAAAGAGGTACGCGGATTTAATGTTAATTATTAATAAAAAATTGTTTTCTCTTAGACAGAAATGATTTTTTTTTTTTTTTTTCCTCATCGTAATCTGCATATATTTTGCTATAAAATAATATACACAGTATAATTCTTAAATTATTCATGCCTTGCGTCCTATCATTTGTTAAAGATATTTTTTTTTTGTCATTCGATTCAAACTTAAACCTAGAGTGAATGACGTTTTACAGTATTGAATTGATGAAATACACTCTTTCAGACGTATGAGGTGGTAATTGATGGATGAATTTAAAAAAAAAAAAATTAAGACAATGAGAACTTTTGATAAAGACAAGTTTGAATCCACCTTTTCCTATAATTCGATTATGTATTTGATTTTAATTAATTCCAGTCAAGTCACTCTTATGTATTCATTACTTTTATTTATTCATTTTTGTTTTTTTTTTTTTTTTTATTAATTAGGCAGTGTTATTAATTATCTCATTTAGCTCTTTTTTTTGTATGAAAAATTGTACCAAAATAATTCAACAATATTCATTCATATATTATTGTAAAAAGTATATTCAACTTGAACATTTCACGAAAAAAATCAGTGAAAAATAGAGGTAATGAAATGAGTTGATTTATATTTATAATATCACGGAGACAAAAGGAGATGAAAATTTTCCCGTACAATATTTCACCAAGAGCTATAGAAAATACTCTGAAAAAAATTACATAATTTCGTTTACTCTTCTCATCACTCAAACAATTTATCATTTTATACGGGAAAAGAGAAAAGAACACTCAAAAAACTTTCTATAGCTACAAGCAAAATTTCAATAGTAAAAATAAATGAATTTGTGAAGAAAAAAAAGGAAAATTCACGTCAGGCATAGCAATTAAAATTCTAGTCATGATATTTCCCACAATAAACAATAAACTCTATCATTAACTCTTGGATTCTCTGCTCTCTTCCTCCATGGGTTCATCCTGATTAAAGACTGAGATTGACTCTTCACTATCTACCTCCATCGATTCTGATTGAATCTTCTCAACTGTTTCAATAATTTGAGTATTTTCATTCGAGATAATTGATTCAGAAACTTGACACGTTTGTTCAATGTTTTCCTCACTGTTTTCCTCGGCATCTATTTCTTTTTCGGGACATTTAATATCAACAATCTCCTCCGACGTTGACTCCTCAATATTTGTCGCTGTTATGTCCTCTTTCGGTTCTTCAACAATGGGAATTGGATCAGGAACAATTGTGCTGATGCTCTTGATGGTATCATCATCCATGGCTTCCTGAATAATAATGCCCTTGTTGCTTTTAGACTCCTGCAATTTTTCTTCAGGCTCTTCTACAATCGGTTTACTCTCAATTTCACTCACAGTTTCAGATTCTACTTCTTCCTTATTATCTTGGATTTTTTTAAATATCTCAGCAGCCTCTTTCTCCACCTCAAATGCCTGATTCACCGTGTGAAATGCTGTTGGCTCTTCAGGTTTTTTCATTTCTTCTTCCTCTTCTTTTTCTTCTTCTTCTTCCGTCTTATCTTCACTCTTGACTTCAATTGCTGCTGCTGCCACCGCCGCCTCCTCGTCCTCCTCCTCCTCCTCCTCCTCTTTATTTTTCGTCAAAGATTCTTTTGGATCAACCACTGTATCAACGGCCTCGTCATTGAGTCTCTGGCGTTTCTCCATCGGTTCGTCAACATTTTGACAACGTAGTGATTTATGAGCCGTCTCTTGCTTCTCTTTTAATTTATCAATATTCTCACTATTCTCCTCGTATAACTTGCCAGCTTTGTCCTTAATGAAATCCCTCGATTGAAATGTCGTCTGCAATTTTTTCGTCGCCTCATTATCATCGCTCTCATTGTCTAAGCTTGGTTGTGAACTCGTGTCCTCATTCATAATTGCCTCTGGCATATCTCCAGCAATTCCAGCGACTTCAACAACATTTGTAGGACTAGAATTATCTGGTTGAATTGTATTAACCAATTCTGTTGTGGCAATGAAATTATTGATATCGGCTCGTTGTTCATCCCCTTTTTCAATTTCCTCGTCCTTTAGTAGTTTTGATGAAATTGGCTCGGCAACAATTGGCATGAGATGATCGTTTGACAATGAGACATTATTGTCGGTTGTACAATCTTTTACCCAAGACTCCATTTCTACCTCGTGAGATGGTTGGTTAACCGAGCTCGAGTCATCATCGATGCTGCCATTGATCATGCTGCTGTCACCATTCTCGCTCCTCCTCGCTGCTGGTGGTCCTGGTTCTCGTGTTGATACAACCAATATATTTTTCTCAATAGCGCGCATGAATTTATCGACACGATTATATTCTTTACGTGGCGATGTTAACAATTCACAAATACGTTGAACTGTAAATGGAGCATTGGCGAATGATTCGAGGAGATCAAGGAGATTTCCCTTCATATTATCGTAATTAAATTGCTCAATGTTTGGGCTCGGAGCCAGTTCAAGCGTTGGACAACTCTCGTAAAAGTCCGTCATAACCCTGACGAGTTTTTCACGAAACAGGGGCTTTATCAAAGACCATTGATAAACAGGATCACCAGTTTTTGCAACAAACGACAGGTAGTCTTCAAGTTCACGTGGAATTTCAGCCGGTCGGAGCTTCTGAAATTCGTCGAGGGCTTGCAACACTTCCTCGGGATTTTCCATCGCCGCAATGCCAATTTTTTTCTTGTTTTAATTTATAATACCAACAATTTATCTGCTATTATTAGTGGTTTTATATGAAACTCTGACACTTCAACTAACCTCACACTCTCTTTCTCTCTCGTCTCGTCTCCGGTATTATTTCTCAGGATGGATTTATGCTTGACTTTCTCTTTCTGGTTAAATGTTGATGATTACTGCTTTCTGCAGTGTATGTTTTTTTTTCTTTTTCAATTGATAGGATTACTTGTGCACAAAACAATTTTGGAGTTTGTAATTCAGTGAGAAATGCAAACATACAGAATGGTTAGTGGTGGGAAAAAATTAGTTTGAGGTCTAGGCGCAGAGAGGCTCTGTGTGCTCAAGCGGCGGGATATTTGAAACAATTTTCTTTAAATACATTAATTTTAATTTTAAATATTTGCATAAATATTTTTTTTTATTAATTCCATGATGAAAATGGCAAGAATATACTTTAAATAAAAGAAGAAAGAATCTAAAAAACTAAAAAGCTGAATTAATTACAATTGTCAATTATATAAATTTTACATAGGAAGACGGATAATTATTCGTTTTTGATGGAATTTAATACGAAACATCTTTCGTTTCTTCCTACAGCCTGAATTAAATAATACAGATTTTTCTACACTTTGAATTATGAAAATTTGCATTATCCTTAAGTACTCGAAGAGGAATGTGTTGGTACACAAAATTTTGAGAAATAATAATAATTAATAAAGTGGAGAATTACAATAATGGAATAGTTTCCGTTTTCAAATAAGTGAATTATAATGCTTTGACTATTATTTTTTATAGATAGTACGTAATAATGGACCTTTTAAAAAATGTACAAACATCATATAGGGGAAATCGGGGTTTTCTAATGATTCCATTGAAAAGCTGATTGAGATGATTTTCATCGGAAATTTTCTCAGCTTTCCAATGAAATCGTTAGAAAAATGATATCTCCAATATTTTTCTTGATTTCTCGTAATATACAATTTTAAAGTGAGCATGTGTAACCCATCTTCCCCTACATATCTAGTAGAGTCAATTATTCATTAATAAGTCACATAGTTTTTTTTTTTTCTTCTTCTTCTTCTTTTCCCCTTCCCCAAAAACTCGCATCATTGCAGTTGTGATGTATGATTTCATTAAAAATCATTAATCCTCATAAATTCGCCGGAAAAACAAATTTACGAATAATTAATATTGTTGAACATCTCATGTATCAAACAAAATTGTTCCTTCACTTACGTTAGTATTCAACACTTAATCGTAAAATTAATTATTCATTTTTCACTTCGTTTTTTAAATTTAATTTTCAAAATTATCATGACTAGATTCTGCGATTTTACTCTTCCTTTGGTTTAACATTCTGTGTTGTTAGTGCTTCATCCCCCTGTCTAATTCTGGCTTGTTGACGTAATTGTGCCCGTTTGAGGCTCGTCATTAACTGACTGGATTGATACAGCCAACTAGCCTTTAATGATAATTAAATTTCTCTTTATTACGAATAAATTTCCATGAGAATTCAGTTTCACTCAGAGGAAAATTGATGAAATGAATAAACTTACCACCATTATCATGCAGTTCATCAATATTGGTACTGAGAACACAATGGATATGAATAGGCCCTTGGAATCGAAATACTGTTGTCTTGAAAATACCCTGGAGTCAATAAAACAACAACAAAAAATAAGTAAATCCCCTGAAAATTTTAATAATTCTCTCAAAGAGTTAATGTTTCAAGTGTTTTACCTCCAATTGCTGGCAGCAACTTCGTTGATACTCTCCGAAAAATAAACTAGCAGTACTGTAAATTTTCCAATAATAGTACTATGAAATGAACCATACCAGTATTAATATAATGAAAATAATAAATTAAAAAACTTACAAAGTACAAGGAATAATAATATTTGGAAGTTTGCGTGATTTCGCGTCATTAAGGCAGTCATGGTAACTGCAATGTGAAAGATAAGTAGGAGTGCTAGCCATGGATCCCTCCATTCAATCTGTAAATAAATTAAAATATTTATTAATAAAATTGAATATTACCAATTGAAATTATTTAATTGGGCTACTGCGAAGAAAAGTGATTGAGTTTTGCCATCAGACAATTAACCAGCCCTCAATTAAATGAAGTAATCAATTATTGAATGATTGATTGTCAGGAGACAATGATAAAGTGCCCTTTGCCCTGTTTTTCCTTGGGAATAAATTCATTTCTGTGGCTATCCCAATGTTTTCCATAACATAACCTCAAAATTCCAATTGTTTACGTCATTTTCATTAGGTCAAAATGAAATATTTGATTTTTATTAGCAACTTACGCTCTGGAGGAATGGCCAAATGCCATCAAGTGTATCAGTAGCTGTTGTTTCTTGCTTTGACATGATTGAAAAAGGTAAAATTATTCACTATGCGGTAATACAAGGGTCGACGCACACATGGAAGTACGCCATTTCTTTTTTTTTTTTTTTTTCCCACCAATTTCACCAAGATTTGAAGGGGTTTCCTTTTTGAAAATTTGGAAAATTCCGTTTTTTTGTCCTTTTTCTGGAATATTTCTGCTTCTATTGGTCATGGGGTTAAAAATTTTGAATGGAGGTGAAAGGTGAGTAATATAAAAGAGATTACCTTGTATCTATTTATCTCCAAAAATAACTCAATTTTATTATATTTATTCATCTACCGAGAACAATATAAATGTCATTGTTTCAAGTGCAGAAAGTATTTGTCTAAACAAAAAACTCGAGAGAAAAGAAAAAATATTAATGTAATTCACATTTATTTAATTTTTTTGATAGTAATTCGTTGAATTGCTAATGATACAAACACATAAATTCCAATGCGAGGGCAATGGATGATAAAAACCAATACAATAAACTCTGGCTATTTTTCTTATCAATCGGTAGCAAGTTCGAGAGGCGGTCCGAAGTGCCTCAACTGGGATAAATAATGACTCAAAAGCTGATATACTTTATTTTTATTCGTTGAGACATATTCAGAGGATAATAATCATCCAATACATGTTCAAATAATATGACGAGATTGGACTTTGGGTAATGGTCAATGAGAGATTAATGACGTTGATGATGAAGTAGAGCATTGAGAATCTCTCAACAGCAGAATTATCGTGAACGTTCTGTTGTGAGGATCGTTTTACTTTCGGGATTTTTAATTTTTGTTGAAATATCATTAATAATGGCATTTCAACTGCAACTCGGTCCCATTGATGATGAGACAAAGGCTTTTGCAGAGAAAGAATTAAGGGAAACTCCGGAAAATATTGCCAATGGAATTGCTGAGCTTCGAAAGCTCCTTGAAGGTATTTTTTTTTCTTCTTTTCTAATTATCTAATTATCGACGATGATGATGATGATGATGATGATATCTTTGAGCCTAAGATTAGATTGAAAAATAATTTAATTGACTTAAATAAATCAGAGAGTATTATGCATGAGATTTTTCAATGCATCAGGTCATCATTGATTTGGGTCACATGATCGGGTTATCTCTATTCTTGTGAACTAGTCGCCCTCATTGAATATTACGATGAAAATAATTTCTTTGTGCATAAGGTTGATTTGAAATCTAATGAAAAGAAAAAGAAATTGCATGACAAGTAGGTTTTGCTATTTTTCAGAGGACAAGGCTTTGTACTTTAGAACGGATGATGAATTTCTCCTAATTTTTCTTCGTCCCTGCAAGTTCTATCCAGAGAGTGCCTATGGATTGATGCAACGCATTGCTGATTTCAAGGACAAGAATGCCTCGCTCCTGACAAACTTGATACCGATGGACGAGAAAACAGCCATAATGGAGAATAATGTTGTTAATGTACTCAAGGATCGTGATCACAAAGGTCGACGTATACTCATAGTCAGTGCTGGAAAATCATGGGATCCTTCGAGAGTCACTGCAGACCAAATGTTTCGAATTTTCTATCTCATCCATGAGGCAGCTATTCTGGAGCCAATGTCACAAGTATTTCCGAGTTTTTTACTTGACTAAAGACTATCATAAATCTATTTCGATCATGTAATCAACTCTGAAAAAGTTATTGAAATTAGATAATCTTTATTTGACATAACAGCGACGAATTGTACTTTGCCCTGAAATTTTGATAAGACACGAAACAGTAGATTACTTTGTACAATATATAAATCAGTTCAAAGTTCCAACAGTTTGAAATTAGAGATACTATATTATTCAATAATATACTTGGATGCACTCAAATTTTCCTTTCTTCTTCCTCTCCATTATCTGTATAAATTGCTTTTTTTGTTTTTTAATTTTCCTACAGATACGAGGAGTTGTGGTTATCATGGACTTTGAGGGTCTGGCAATGAAGCAGGTGATGGGATTGACACCATCTTTCAGTATGAGACTCCTCTCTTTCATTCAAGACGCCATGCCCCTTAGATTAAAGGAGGTGAATTAATTAATAATCAATTATAATTACATTGAAACTACTATATTATTCAATACTAATTACAATTTTACTCAAACAATTGTCAAAGGTACATGTGGTCAAACAGCCATTTCTGTTTGATCTCGTGTGGAAAATGTTCAAACCCTTTGTCAGAGAAAAATTGAGAAAGCGCATGTTTTTCCATGGATCAAAAATGAATTCATTACATACACACTTGGCAGCAAGTCATTTACCGAAGAATTATGGTGGTGAATTACCGGAGATTGATTATACTGCAGCTGATTGGTTTCCCACAATTCAAAACTGCGAAGATCACATCAAAGGTATTGAGATTTTTATTGTATTTGCTAATCATATACAGATAATAATTATCGATAATTTTTTCTCAATTACAGCATGGAACTCTTATGGTCACCATAAGGAATGAGAATGCAGAATCAATTAATAAATGAATCAACGAAATAAAATAATTTTAATGTTGAATTATTAACTATAAATTGGAAATAAAAATGATTTTAAAATAATGATTATGCCTTTTTTTATTTTCCTAGTTTTATGAAAATTCATTTAGAGGATGGTGAGAAAGGCTAAAAGGGAAGAAATTATATCGAAATAATAATGAGTTGGAATTGCTTGACACTGGATGACTAGAGTTGCCTTGACACCTAGACCTTTTGCATTAATATTCAATTAATTTCATTCTTCTACTTTTAATAAAAATTCCCATTATACTCGACAATGTAATGAATCCGACGTTTGTTTTTTAGTCAGTCTTTTTGTGCATGTTAACTTGGAAACTATTGACTTGCATTCAACGCGGAGGGGAATCTCACAAGGAAGTGGGGAATTTACTTTCCAGCGACCGGTTTCCATTCTTCTACGTGAGTTTGTACATTTACCATCACAATTCAGTCAGTTCACACTGTAAGTCACAGAGTTATTTACAAGCTTCACTTACAATTTTATTCTTTAAATTCTTCAATTATTGTGAATCTTCAGTGTTTTTTTTTTCTGTTTCTTTTTTCGTTCAATTTGTGAAGAGAGAGGCGTGACAAAGAGGTTGACGACATCGAGAGTTCAATCTACTCGGAAGTGCGATATTTAATTTAATTTCATTGATAAATTAACGATAATTACTTTGATTGAATAAAGTGATGAGGTCTATATAGCAATTTAGAGGAATTTAAAATAAAATTATTATTGCCAATAATACCTCTAAATATCCAGAGTTTTCGAGATAATTACGAAATAATTATTTAAAATTACTCAGGAGGGCCAATATGTATGCGAGGAAAGAAATTATATCTACGGGCTTCTACGAGAGAGTGGCGGAGAAGACGAAAAAATTACAACCATTAAAAATAAATGGCGCTTCATTTCAAATGGAAGCATTTCCTCTGTCAAAGGATTTTGTAGAAATGGCGAGGAATGATTTGAGAGAAACTCCAGAGAATGTTGAGAAAGCACTCGCTGAGATTAGAGAATTACTGAAAGGTAGATACACTTATTTTACCATGTTAATAAAACAATGGCTATACATGGCTAGTTTCATTTTATGCTGCAATTAATACTCAATACTTGTAATAAAAATTGTTGAAAGTGCGTTACGTATATATATATATATATATATATATACATATTATTTTCAATGATTCACTGGTGATAATCTCAAACTTTGGAACCTGTTTTTCATTTAGAAATCTTTGGCTCAACTGAGTGGCCTTGGTAATCACTTTCCATGATATAAATCCTTTTACTTTTACATTCACATTCAACGTAAAAGTCTGTGTCTATTAATTCATGAATATTTACGGAATAATTATGAATTTTGAGAGAAAACCTTCCACAGTTGATTGAAATTTTATTCTAGTAACTTAACTTTCGGCTAATTTGAATATTCATATTCTACTGCGGAAAAAAACAAAAATATTATTTCAATATACCTTCATATATTTTTATATATGAAGAAAAGAAAAAATATGAAACATGAGGGGAAAATGACTCTCAGATTTTTTGCCACTACATTAATTAATCCAAGCGTATGGTAATTACAAGCAGAAAAAATACATACTCATCTATTGCGTTTTCTTCTTTTTTTTTTCTCTCTCTCTCTTTAAAGGTGAACCCGATCTTAATGTACCCGATGAAGACTACTTTTTCTGCAAATTCTTAAGACCCTGCAAGTGGTACGCGAAAGCGGCTTTTCAGCTAGTACGTTTAGTTTTCAATTACTACTATATAAATGTTCACTGTTAGAGAGAAATTATGTAACGTATGAAAATTTAACTTTCCTGCAGATGAAACGATTCTATCGTTTTCGTGTTGATCATCCCCGTATCTCCTATAATCTTGTCCCATCCAATGAACGTGCAATAATGCTCTCTGGTGTTATAACACCTCTGCCGATCCGTGATGCTGGTGGTTGTAGGCTGATACTCATTGAGGGCGGAAAGAAGTGGAAGCCCAAGGAAGTTTCACTGGAGCAAGTTTTCAGGGGTGTAATGATGCTTCTCGCAGCAGCTGTTATAGAGCCAGCCACTCAAGTAATTCAATTTGTAATTAAATAATCTGCACTAGAGTGAAGAAATTAATGAATAATTTCATAATGTTTATTAGGTCTGTGGAGTTCAGGTGATCATCGACATGGATGGACTGTCCCTCAGTCATGTGACGTACTTTACACCGAGTTTCGCGAGTGCTGTACTCGAGTGGGTCCAGAAGTGTCTTCCTGTTCGCCTAAAGGGGGTCCACATAATAAATCAGCCATTTATATTCAATATGGTATTTGCTATCTTCAAACCATTTCTTCAGGTGAAATATTGGATTTTAATAAAACCATATTGGAGATAGAACAATTTTTGATTTTTTTCACCAATTCTTATTCTTTAATTTTCTAGGAAAAACTGCGAAAGCGAGTGCACTTTCATGGTACCGATAGGGCCTCTTTATTGAAGTACATTGATGGAAAGGCATTACCTAAGAGGTACGGTGGTGAATTCGACTTAGAACCTGAGCCAATAGGTGAGCCCCTCTGGAAATATCTCTGCCTCTGGGAGGATGAGTACCTCGGTGAGTAGCTTAGAAAATATCATTTCCACTCAATAAAAGCCTCTTTGGGATAATTTTCCAACTAATTAAATGTGTTTGATTTGCAGAGGAGGATCAACTAGGTTATCCACGAAAAACATAAAACTCTAGGACTTTGCTCAACTGTTGCCCTATTAAAATAGTTGGAAATTAATTTTTTAAAAGCCCTGAGAATTTAATCAAGTTTCAATCAAATTTTACTTCAAAATTAAGCATAAGAATAATTCATTTATTTAAATTAAGGAATGCATATCCAAAATAAAACAATAAAATTTAATGAGCAAATTGTCAAAACATTCGATCGAATACATTTCACATGAAGATATGAATGATTCTTTCGAATCTTGAATATTCAGAAAAATATTTAATACCTCTTAATACACAGTCAAGATTTATGCCTCCGTCAACTTGCTTGTTGATATTAATTTATTAATTATAAATAGTGAAGAAAAGTTTATTTTAGTCCAGTTATTCCAATATTGGATCATTTATTTCTTCTTGTATCCATAAGAGTTGATTGCTAAAATTGAAAAAAAAAACAAATTTCAAAAATTCTTATATATGTAAATAATAATTAGTCAATTAAATGATTCTCACCCTCAAATTCTTTATCACACATAAGTAGTAATTCAAGCCATTGGCTTCCTGTCACCCTAGGAATTTGGAGTGTACCCCCGTAGCACTCTGGCAAGCACTTTGGCGACAAATACTGATGCAAAGTTTTACGATCAGTTCCGTGAAAGATAATCTGTGAAAATAATGAAAAAAAAATAAATGAATATATATATATATATAGAGGGGAAGGTGGGCTAGAAAGGCCTCAAGGAGTAAGATGGGCACATGCATCACTTTGAAATTGTATATTACGAGAAATTGAGAGAAATATTGGAGATTTCCATATCTATCTATAGATAGAATACGTGAGAATAAAAAAGAAATCTGTGAATACTTTTACTTACTCTATCCTTCAATTTTTGTCTGAGAAACGGCTTGAATAGGGCAAACACCATGTTAAATACATAAGGCTGATTGACAATATGTATATTTTTTATTCTCAATGGAACAGAGTCCTGGAGCCAGTCAACAATTCTCTTGGCGAAAGGCGGGGTGAATTGCCACGTCTGCTGTAGGGAAAGCCCATCCATATCAAAAATAACAACTGCTCCAGCCACTTGTGATGCTGGCTCCAGCATGGCAGCCTCCAAGTACAAAACACATCCTTTAAAAACTTCATCCAGTGATACTTTATTGTGTTTCCATTTTTTACCGAGCTCAATTATCAGAATACGACGACCGTGCTGATCTCTATTTGGTAATACAGTCAGAATATTGTGATCAAATATATTTTTCTCTTTACTTGGCTTGAGATCATCATAAACGTTTGCGTGCTTCTTTTTAAATGCGTAGTACTCTTTGATGAGCTTGAGAGCAGATTCTGGATAGTATTTGCACGGCCTCAAGAACCGAATGAGCCAAGATTCGTTGTCAATTGGACACTTGAGATCTGTTTCTTCTGTAAAAACAATTGAATATTAAATGCAAAAATATTAATTGAACAATGGGGTAAATTAATGTACAAACTTTTGAGCAACTCTTTGAGTTCAGCAACAGCCTGTCTCTGCAATTCTGGCGACTCTCTGAGCTCCTTTTTTGCAACTTCTTGGAGCTCTGGACTCGGTGCTCCCATCTCCAATTCCAGGGTAAAATTACCGAGTTTCAGAGATGGCAATTGTTCCATATCTGTCAACATTGTATCTGCAGAAAAACAATTTTTTATAATTTTATTCAAGTGAGAGAGAAAAAAAAACACTAGAGCAAACTACTTGTTTATTATTGCGCTTATACTAATAGAATTACAAGTCTAATGAGACTTTCTACAGTTGGTGATTTATTTTTAAAACGGACATCATCGATAGCTTTAATAATGTTGACTCACTCTGCGATAGTGAGGCTCTGTCGACAGTTGAAAATTTTTCTCTCTTTTTCCTGTGACTTTATCGTATTTTAATCACTTTGTGTGTGTCACCCGGTTCTTCTACAATTGGAATTGTCGCGGGAGTTTTGAATTTATCAAAATCGGATATAGTTTTTACCACTTTTTACAAATATGCTTGAATATAATTTGATTCCGTTTGTTAATGTTATTTTCTTACGAGATGAAAAGAAAACTTGATGAATACGAGAATACATAAAAACAAAAGGAAAAGAAAAAAAAAAAGAAAAAAGAGTAATATCATGGAGATCAAGGTTAAAAGATGAGCGAGTTGAACAAGGTGTAATTACTTTGATAATTTCCTCTGTTTCTTTTTTATTTCGAAAAATAAAAGAAGAGATACTTGAGAATGAAGGAATTGCAGTGGAAAAAAGAAGAAGAAATAACGAGCATTAAAATGAACAATTATACACATAGACTTTAGCGGTTTACGTAATTTTTTCCATAGTTGTTTTTTCAAAAAATTTCCCGAATTATTGAGATGACAGTAACAATTCGTTCAATACATGGTTAACAGAGGGGCAATTGGGCCATTGCATTGATGAATGTGAATGTATCGATTTGATGGATATATCGGTTGATTTACATAGGTATGTTTGAGTTTGCTGATGCTCCTTGGAATCTACGGTATTATCCAGTATGACCCAGTGATGAATTCCATCTGCTTCGAATTCTTGTGAATTATTTCATTAGAATTTAGGCAAAAGTAATGCAAAAGTATTGCAATTATTGCATTGAGTTTTGTTTATATATGGAGGCAAGAGCCTATCTAAATCAGACGTGAGTATTCAACGAATTAAAAATAATTGATTTCCAAGGATTCTTTTTCTTTTTTTTTTCTTTATATCAAATGAAACGATTCAATGTTTCATTACGCAAGTTTTGTATTGAAATACCTTGTACTTTGGATGCTACTGGGATTATTAATCATTTTGTTTTTTTGTGAGAATAAAAATCTATATGTTTTTACTCACTTTCCACCATAAGTTCCATGATGAATTGGGCCTTCTTTTTTCTCAGTCCGAATGAAATTTAATAGTATAAAGAAGATTGGAGTGAAGAAATGAATTTTTTAATGCCTTCGTTGAGTGATACGAAACTAAAATGCTGATGCTACCGAATGAGACTTGTACTTATACGTACATTCCCCGTTTCTTCGTCTCCGGTGGGGTCATAAAATTATAAGAAGCCGATACACAAGGATGTGAGGTCTGTGTTATTAAATTTCGATCCCACTATTATTTTCCTCCACAAAATGACTTTTGACAGGTATACAAAACACGAAATACTCGATACAATCGGAATTCATGTGATAGCGTTAATTTCGTTGTCACTGGCTTATCTTGCTATCGTGCACTCGATCATTTTTTCGAAACACCGTAAGATGAGATATTCTCAAAACAATTTCCATAAATTTGAATTCTTCAACTCCTCATTTTACAAGTTAAAATATTGGGTTATAATGAAATATATACTTGAACACATTTGGAAAGTAAAATGCGTTACCTTGACCGATACGAGCGACTGAGCGACGTGCTGGAATTATAAAAACGGCCTCGAGGCATTAACAAAACCAGTGAAACTAACAAGGATATTTTTTTTTATCTCCTTCTTTTCAATTGCTTCAAATGCAGAAAATTACCAAACAATAACATAAACAGATATTTCATCATTCTCTCTGATTTATCAAGAGTGGAAATGTCTATCAATAAAAATAATTGAATTCACTTACCAAAATTAGTTAATCCTGTTTCCCCAAATCAAATTACTATCACTCAGAGACAAGCTGCAAACACTTTGAATAGTGTTTTCAATGATAATTCAATGAAGATTTCAATTGATAATACGTATTGCCAATGCGTAAGATCAGTGGATCGATATAAAGTGACACGAATTGGCAACAAACGTGTGAGGTATACGACGACCATACCTTCTCTCATTTATAAAGGAGAGGGGCTCCTTTTCTCGATGTTGGCTCATGAAGGCGAGCTCTGACCCTCAGCAGATGTGTTTCTTTTTTTTTTTCCATTTTTTTCCTTCTTTTTTAATGGCGTTTGACATTAAAGCAAAAAAAAAATCAAGTGACGCTGATAGAATACGAATTTTGAGCATTGCAATTTGGAATAAGACAGATAAATAATAATGATGAAGGGAAACTGACATGAAGTTATTTTTCCGCGACCCTGAATTGCTCTTCCTATGATTTCCTGGTAATTTAATCGATTGCGCAATGATTACGATATAATTTCGCAGCACTGGAATTGAAGGAATTGACTTGGCAGACAGTCGCCCGTTTTACCCCATCTTTGAGGATTATTATTATTTTTTTTTCAAATTGAATTCACTCAATTGCTTCTAAACGATGAGATTGAAGAACAAAGATTACGTTCGTTTGAACTTTGAATGTACTTTTTTCATCAAGAAATAAAGAAACAAACACAAATGAAGAAGGAAAATATTTGATTGACTTTTGCTTGCACGACAGGTTTGTGCAAATTCTTCGTACTCAAGCGTCACTCGACAATTCGTGTGTGTGTGTGTGTGTGCGTGTGTGTGTGTGTGTGTGTGAGAGTGAGAGAGAGAGAGAGGAAGGAAAAATAGTGAATTTCCCTGGTGTCATGTAGTCTATTGATTTTTCAACGTTTAAATTATTCCGCGTTTTCGATCGATAAAGAAGGAAGATGTACAAAAATCTCCAATTTATTTGATATAATATTGCTCAAATTTTGAGTAATATTACATGAAGACAAAGCGAATGATGGGTTAAATTGAATATTACATTTTTTTTCTCCTCGTTAATTGCGCGGTAATTTTTTGTTTTCAGCAAAAAAAGTAGTTTGCCTCGAGCCTTGGGCTTCCGGATGATATTATTGAACCATGGAATATTAGATGAACAAATGCAGGGAAGAGTTTTTTATCTTGATTGAAATAATTTCTAAACATACTGAAATATCTGACTAAATCTGGTTTGACAAAACGACAAATTTGTATATTACAATAAAAGTAATTGTTATTCATAATGAAAAAAGAAATAAGAAGAATTGTCTGGTAAATTTTTTCCTCAACAGGAAGCAGACGCAGTTGTGTGACGAGGAATAATAAAAAAAAAATATATATAAAAAATGATTTGATGAATACACGATCCTGTTTTCTGTGACATGAATAGTGAATTGCACGTTTCTCGGATTTTTTTATGAGTAATTTATGAGTATGCTTGGGTCTACGAATGACGTATTAATAAAATTATTTATAAATACTTATAAAGTCTGGACAGAAATCATCCATTTATTTGGATGAATTAAAAAATGTGGAAAATCCCATACTTTCTGTTACACTGTTAACAGCATCTTGGGAAAAAGTGGCGTGACTAGCTCTCTATACACACTACACATCCCTAATACCGGAAGTATTAATAGGTACACTTTGAATTTCACTTGAGTTTTTTTTTCTTTTTTTTTTTCAATATAGAATAGATGTCATTTATCGTTGGTCTTTCACTGTTGCTTCATAATCTTGCTGGGACTGATTCGATGAAAGAATTTGGGTGTTAAATTTAATCGAGTCCACAGTTCAATCAACGATTTCACTATTGCAATATTTCAAAATAGCCTTCTCAATAATTCACAATTCACCCGGTATTAAAGAAAGAGGAATGAGGGAGAGGGAATAACGTAACTGCAACAACTTTCTCATAAAATTGAATATTCCTCAAAGATCTCTTGACCACTGAATTTGTTGACTTGCATTAATATAAACCATGAAATTGATCAAATTTTTTCAACACTCTATAACTGCATTTCTTTGTGCTGCAGCAACTTTTTTGTTAGTTACGTTTGGATGCAACAGGATGACCCTGACCACATTTCGCAATTAAATGAACCTGGCTATTACCTTACATTCTCATGCATTCTGATGCAAAATACTGCAGATAAAAACTATCTATTTTTTAATTTTTAATTTTATCAAGTATTCTTTCATTATCTAAACTAATTTTCTTTAATTTCGGTGAAACCAGTTTTACCAGAAAGTTAATTCATTTGCGTCATGCTAAACACTCTCTATTTATCTCAGTTATTGAAAAGACAATGCAATGCTAGTGAATCATTAAGATAAAATATTTTTCCAAATTATTACATTGGTAATGTGAAAAATGAAATTTCTGTGCATGATTTTTTTATTAAAATTGAGTACGCACGTAAGTATGCTGGTGTCTATGCGGTTGTCCATGACGAGTAAGAGGGTCTTTTTGCGATCGGTGTCGAGCAGTGAGGCAGCGTGTGCAGTTCAAGTCAGTTCTATTGCATAAGCATCTGAGTACGCCTGTCTCCTCATCGCTCTGATATTATTTTCCTTCACATTCAATTGTGTGTGAGTGATTTTACTTGATTTTTTTCGTGAATTCAGTGTTGTTCATTATTTTATTTTACTGTCCAAGCAAATTCCAGCCTCTTCTTTCATTATAATGTCTTTTTAATTTAATTAAACAGTTTTTTAATTATGGAACTATTAAAGATAGGTTTTATGTGATGAATCCCCATTGGAAAGGGGCTAGCCCTTTCCAGAAAATCCAAAAAATATCATTTTTTTTCTTGAAAGAGATGAAATTCACCAGAAATTTCATTATTCCACGTTCATTTACTATTTCGTAATTCTTGGGATTAATAACAGAGTGCTGTATACCACTGAGGCAAATTGCATGAGTGGGTCAATTACGTGGTCCTCTCGGTCGTTGTCCTCCATCTCAGTTGATTTACGGGGAGGTGGGGAGTCACTCAGTTTTTCTCTCCAATATTCCGTATATTAATGGATATTTGAGAATATCGAGGGTAATTTTTAATGATTCTACGTTTCACTGAGAGCGTATTGCATCATCTCGAGAAAATTGTTGGGCTCTTTCGCGAAACGAAACAATCGTGGGAGAAAAATTACTACTATTATTATGGAATATTGTTCATGTGAAATTCTATTTATTAATATAATTTTTATTTAGCTTCCTCCGTGTATGATCACGAAGGAAGCATTTTCTTCTTTTTTTTTCTCACTGAATAGAATGAAAAAGAATGAATTCATTTCAGTTTTCATTTATTGTAGTGGAAATCGGGATAAAATGGACATTCTGATTTAACGGTTGGAGATAGCGATTTTTTGATGATTCCATGGAAAAGCTGAGGAAATTTTAGGCAGAAAACATGTGTCGAAATTATTTTTTTCGAATTTTTTGAATATTGGATTTTTTTCACCCAGATTTGAAGGGGTTTACCTTCCGAAAATTTGGAAAAATCACATTTTTAGAAATATCTCTGGTTCTATTGGTCGTAGCGCATTGGGGTTGTGCTGAAATTGAAGGTCTCATCAGCCCCCACATCTCCCCTCAAAAATGATCGATTTTTATGGAAAATTGAAAAAGTTACGAGCCATTCTATGAAAATCAGTTTTTGCCCTATAACTCTTTCAATTTTCGATAAAAATCGATAATTTTTGGGGAGGATGTGGGGGCTGATGAGACCTTCAATTTAAGCACGATTCCAATGCGCTACGACCAATAGCACCAGAGATATTTCAAAAAATGTGATTTTTTCAAATTTTCGGAAGGTAAACCCCTTCAAATGTGGGTGAAAAAAATTGAATTTTCGAAAAACTCGAAAAAAATTAATTTCTACACATGTTTTCGGCCTAAAATTTCCTCAGCTTTTCAATGGAATCATCAAAAAAATTAAATCTCCAACATTTCTCTTGATTTCTTGTAATATACAATTTCAAAGTGAGCATGTGTAATACTTGCAGCGTAGTAAATCAACAAGTAATAAATCGAGATAATAATACTGAGAGGAAAGAATGTCGGAAATGGAGGATATTTTGAGAATGAAGAATGGAGAAAATTTTGAGAAGAATCAAATTTATGGAAAAGATGGGTGAGAATTTGGATAATTTCTACTCTACTTTGCGTGAAAAAATTCATATTTTACAAGAATTAATAATCACAGGTCCATTAATATCGATAAGCAGCTCATTGAGACAATGCTACTTGTACGGGATAATGAGCCGAAAAATAATATAAAAACTGAGATATTTGAGGATAAAATGAATGAAGAGTTGAATTCACATACGAATGATAAACTTGAGGATGAAGAACTCGACCTGGACCTGGATGAACCACCACCGCCTGAGGTGATGGAGTATGCTAAGCGAGAACTAGGCGAAACGGATGAGGTCAAGTGTCAAACGCTTCAAGAGTTGCGGGACATGATTTACGGTAATTATTATTACATTGTATTGCCATCACCAGGTGTTTTAATTAATTTAATTCCAAATGGCACCCATTACAGAGAGGGGCGAATGCACTCCCCACAGAATGGACGACGCATTTCTCATTAGGTTCCTTCGTGCTCGAAATTTTAATGTTAATCGCGCTCATCGATTGGTAAGTTGGTGAGATGATGATGATAATAATAAGATTTTTATCTCTCTCTTTCTCTCTCTTTTTGTTTCTCCAATTGTTTTATTAGGTCGTTAGATACTGTAATTTTAAAGAGGAACATCCAGAGATTCACAAGAACGTTGATCCATTGAAGATGCGACATATTGGTGATGATGATGTAATGACAGTGCCTGGTTACAGAACCCAGTGCGGAAGGAGAATGATGATTTACAGAATGGGCAATTGGGATCCTAAAAAATATTCAGTTGAGGAAATATTTAAAGCAACTGTTATTATCCTTGAACTTGGAGCCTTGGAGCCGAGGGCACAGATTCTCGGTGGTGTAGTTTTGTTTGACCTTCGTAATATAACCATGGCACATGCCTGGACTATAACGCCCCAGGTAAATTTTCACTGAGATATACATATATATGATGGTAGTATCTTATTTCCGCAAATTCAATCCGAAATCCAAATGTCTTTGCAGATTGCAAACATGGTTATGGCTCTGATGGTCACTTCTTTTCCCATGAAGACTCACGCTATTCACATACTCCATCAGTCATGGGTATTCGATGTAATATACTCAATGTTCAAGCCTTTATTGAGTAAACAAATGCAACAACGTGTTTTCTTTCATGGCGATGATATGTCGAGTCTTCACAAGCACATACTACCAAATCATTTGCCGAAAATGTATGATGGTAATAGAGAAGAGTTACCGTACTACATGTGGATTGATTCATTGAGCTTGAAGCCAAAAATCGTTAAGGAGATGCATCAAGTTGGCTACATCGTTCCGGATGAACTCCTAAAAACCACTAAGCATTTACCCTAACGTTATTATTATCATTATTATTATTATTTGAAAATATTTTCCACCGGTTACTATATAGTTGAGGATTATTCAAGAGTATCAATATTTTTCATTGAGTGTCTTTGTATTTTTATTAAAAATAAATGTGTAGAAAAAAATTATAATTATTATTGTAAGCTTTACTTGTGAAGCTATTTCTTGGGAATTAGGAGGGAAGACTCTTGCCTAAATTTTCAACATGTTGAATTCAGTGATGCACATGATGAGGCTCTATGATTCTATTGTCGAGGTCGATTATCGATTCGTCATGGAGTTGTTTTATTTTTTCCTCTAATAGAGAGGAAAAGTGTAGAAGACGAAGAAGAATAAGAGAAGAGTAAAAAGTCCGCCTTCTCGTATTTGCTCCACTGGCTCCACTCCAATTATTTTCCACGATCCACTCAAGCCACAGCCAGACACTCACGGTGACACACACTCTTGTACTGGCTTAGTACTGATAAACTAAAGCCCTACCTTTCCTTTGTACTTGAGTGGCCTTGAGGTATTTCATAGAGAGAAACGTTTTAGCTTTTCTCAAATGATGAACAACCTGATCTTTACCGCTCACAATCATACAACAATATCCCACCAATATTCCCTGAATTAATTTCAGCTTAAAAAAAAAAAAATGACCTCGATAATTAATGGAGATAGAGTAATAACATCGAGGAAACATACAAATGAATTTTTTGAAAACGAAAAATACATTTTTTCCATCTCTCTCTCTCTCTCTCTCTGTACGTGCAATTTTAGTTTTTGAGCTTGCCTTTTGTTGGTGTTGCTTTTCTGCATGTGTCTGTGACCACTGGGTGGTTGAATATCGACCCAGGGTGGAATTTCTAGTCGCATGGCGCAAGCCTGGGAAACACCAACACACATACACAATATAGATGGAGGCAATGTTGCGCGGTGCTGAAGGCAGAGAAGAAAAAAAAAGAAATGAACGAGGAAACGGAGGATAAACTGGTAGTAGCCCGGCCAGTCCCCCGCGCGCGGGCGGTGCATACGAGCCAGGACCCAGGGTGGACGGGTCTAAATACAATATAGACCACACTATTTTTGTTAAAGATAATTTTGAGTAACAAAAAAAAATCACAATTTCTCCCTTGTTCGGTATGAATGTGTGATAATTATCGTGTTTTTTTAGTGGCTGTGGGGTAATTTAAAATGTAATAACTATTGAAAATTGGAAGGTTGATGATGATGCGGGTGTAATTTAATCAACGAAATTATGAATAAATTTCGAAGGAAAGTAATGAAAAGTTAATTATTATTAGAGTGAAAATATAAATAATAATGTCGCAGAGACTTGTAATACCAAACGAGGATTCGTACCTCAAATCAGGAAGACCTGCGAGTCTTTTTAAGACTAGTTTTTCATGTCCCCAGTTAGAACGAATGTATCGGTCATCATCGCTACAACAAAAACGTGGGGGCCTTCATTGTTTTCTCCTGTACTCGATTCTCTACGATATTTATACGTTAGTGTCACCAGAACCGGAATTACAAGCTCGGGGTGTTGTTGCTGTGTTCCTGGGGCTGAATCTCGGCCTCCTTGCCCTGGCTGAGAGAGGCACAAGAGCTAGAAATGCCCTGTGGTCTGCCTTACCGAGATTGGCTTGGCTACTGTCTTTGGCACAGCTGCTTGGACAGCTCTTTTTAAAATCTGATGTTACACCGAGGGATAGTCTTGGCTGGCTACTACTTCTTCTTTATCTACTCTTTGCTACATTACCGCTCAGATTACTACACTGTGCTCTACTTGCCTCTGGCACTGTCACTACTTACGTTGTTGCTGTTGTCGGCCTTGGCAGGCATCCTTTTCAGACCCCCATTGAAGTTGTGGTATGTTTTCAAATTAATCCATTCACTTGTCTAGAAAATAATTAAAAATATCATGGCAATTACTCGTGATTATTCCAGCTTATTTTATTTCAATTTTTTTCCTTCCCCCTCATGACATTATTATTATTATTATTATTATTATTTTATTGAGGGATAATAATTTTGTTGAATGAAAAAAGACCGATGAGATAATTCTCACTCGATTGCAACCGATGGAGCATTTCATAAGGCAGTTTGCGGAAGTGAATGACGCCTTCTATAACCGACACACGTGCACAAGAGTTCGTTAGTTACACTAGAGTAAAGTATGGTGAATGGTGGCTAGTTTAAAATAGAGAGTATATTATATTATGATAAAATTCTTTGATTAAATACACTGGAGAGTCGAGTTATAATAATGATTTATGGAAAGAAAAAATTAATTAATTAAAAATGAAAAATTCGATATATATAAATATGGCTTTTTACAGATAATAACAGGTACCCTTTCACTGGGAGTAGCAATTCTGGGGACCTCGAGTTACTCGCTAGCTGAATTTCAGCAGCGTCGTGCATTTTTAGAAACAAGACAATGCCTGCAAGCTCAATTGGTGATTGAAGAACAATCAGCTGAACAGGAACGTCTACTACTCAGTGTTCTGCCAGAGCATGTTGCTGTTAAAATGCGTCAGGATCTTGGTGCATCACTTGATACACAATTTAAAAAAATCTACATGTCGAGACATGAAAATGTATCTATACTCTATGCTGACATCGTAGGTTTTACAGCTATATCATCTACATACAGTGCTAGTGAACTCGTAAAGATTCTGAACGAGCTCTTTGCACGCTTCGATAGTCTCAGCGAATGGTAAATAATACCCCTATCATCGGGGCCAATTATCATTTTAAATTATCCTCCCCTTTCCACTTCTTCTAACTCATCATCAAGTGGGCAATAATGTAAATTTCCCTCTCTTGATTTATCAATCGGCGAAATGAGTTGAATTGTTTGTTTCGTTTTTTTTTGTTATGAGGTACGAACAATTGCGGATAAAAATCCTCGGCGATTGTTACTACTGCGTGAGTGGAGCGCCATTAGAACGTCCAGATCATGCAATATTATGTGTACACATGGGTTTATCAATGGTGGAAGCTATAAAATATGTTCAAGCTAAAACCCAGAGTCCAGTTGACATGAGAGTTGGTATACATACTGGTGCTGTATTGGCTGGTGTTCTTGGACAGAGACAGTGGCAATTCGATGTTTACAGTAAAGACGTCGAGTTGGCAAATAAAATGGAGAGCAGTGGAATGGCTGGGTGAATAAAAAATAAAATGCATTAAAGTGTAAATTATCTGTAGATAACACGATAATATTGAGTTTTTTTTTACTTTTCTACTTCATCCCATCCAATGAAAAAGGCGTGTTCATATCTCCAATACAACGTTGAGCTTTTTGAATGGGGAGTTTGAGGTTGAGCCAGCTTTTGGGGAGAGGAAGGAAGAGGCACTGGCAAAGGCTGGACTCGTCACTTACTTTATAGTGAGGGCTCTAAAGCCCTTTCAATCGAGAGCAACAAAGAGTGATGCTCCTCCTTTGAGTGATGCTGAGAGAACAGAGAAAATGATTGATCATCCAGACGAGGGTCTGGATCACACCAAAGAGGAGGACTCGAAGGATTTTAGGGAAAGACTAAAGAAAGAACTTGACAATCGAGGTTAGTGAATACAACAAGAATGGAAAAAAATACAATTGAGAATATTATGTTTTTTTTTTTCAGTGGGAACTGCAGAATTGAGGGGCCAGACATCCTGGCTAACTCTTCATTTTAAAGATCCCAATGTCGAGGCTGCTTTTCATAGCAGCAGTGAGGCATTCTCACCCCTTTCTCTATTAGGTGAGTTTATGATTATTGATTCTCTTGCAGGTGATTAATGAAATTTTGTGGATATAGGTGGGCCACTTGTAATGGTATGTACAGTGCCAATTTGGAGGCTTCAGCCCTGGGGTTTATTCACCTGGGGTGGAGCAGGTGTGGTTACTCTGTTTGGTGTTGTATTAGCTGGTGCTACATGCTTAGGGAGTGCCGTTCGTGCTCGCTGGCTCAGACGAACTCTCGCACTTCTCATGATTTTTTCATTAAGTGTTTTCATCCTCCTCGACATGGTAAGCTCTGATTAAATAATAAAATCAATTACGCAACAATATTGAAGCTTATTATTTTACTTTTTCGTTTCCCTTGGGTTAAAGAATAAATTTTCATATTAACGTTTATTTCATAATAATAATGGAATGAAATTATTATGTAACAATTCTCGTAAAAATTGTATAATAAAATGTTATTTAAATGTCTGCCCCTAATTGAAATGTTTCCCTTCAATCTTAAATTACGGTTAATTTTCGTTGTTGTTATTGTTTATTAAATTTATTATCCAGGGTAATTGTGCAATAATTGACGAGGTAGATCCACCCACAAACGCATCAATAAGATCATCACGCTGTCCATATCCATCTTACTACTCTTATGTGGGTGTTTTGGCACTGATTGTAATATCAATGCCAGCTTACATCAGTTACCTTGGTAAATCTGTGCTCATGTTTATGATGGCTGGTGCACAGTGTTCTGTTAATATTTTACTGCTTGGAGTTAGCCTAGATCGTGAAGACATGGCCTCGTATTCAGCGGAACCAGTTGCACTACCTCTGAAATATTCCTTATCGGCTACACTTGTAACTGTAGCGGCAACTCTTGTCGTCGTTGCAAGATACGTGAGTGCATAATTCTCCTTAAAAATCAGTAGAAAAATGTTTTTAAATTAATTAAAAATAAATTTTTTGAATATATACATAGGCGGAAAAATCGCGGAGAATTCTGTTTCTTTGCGGACGCGAAGTCGTGGCACAACGAGAAAGAGCTGCAGACATGAAGCGACGTAATGGCGCATTGATCTACAATATATTACCACCTCATGTTGCTGCCTACTATTTATCAAACACTCGACATCATGATGATCTCTACAGCCAGAGTTACGCTGAGGTTGGAGTTTTATTCGCTAGTATGCCGACATTTGCTGATTTCTACAGCGAAGAAAGCATCAACAATCAGGGCCTCGAGTGCCTAAGATTTCTCAACGAGGTTATCTCCGATTTTGACGCGGTTAGCCATCTTAAAAATTTAGTTTTATTTTCATCCTCATCATTATTTTTAATGAATTTTCAATTTTTGTAATTGCAGATTCTCGATCAAAATAAATTCAAATGCATAATCAAAATTAAGACGATAGGCTCGACGTACATGGCTGCATCAGGCATCACTGAGGATGCTGATCTTGAGGATGGACCCAGATGGGGACATCTTGCAACGCTTGTTGAGTTTGCCCTTGAGCTCAAGAAGGCACTTTCAAGTATTAATGAGCAGAGTTTTAATCATTTCGTACTGAAAATGGGGATCAATCATGGACCAGTTACTGCTGGTGTCATTGGGGCACGAAAACCGCATTATGACATTTGGGGTAATACGGTTAATGTTGCTTCGAGAATGGAGAGCACCGGAAAAGTTGGACATATTCAGGTATAATTCATCCAATTGAAAACGTATTACGTAACACATTCATAAGTATTTATCATCAGACATGATATTTTCAATGATTTATATTTTTTTAATAAAAAAAAGAAGCAGCTCATAATTGAAGAATTCTTCATTCTTCTAGGTCACCGATGAAACAAGAAAAATTCTTGAGCCCTTTGGCTTTGGCTTTCAGCAACGAGGAATGGTATTTGTCAAGGGAAAAGGTCAATTATTAACACACTATTTAACGTCAAGACATGGCACTTATTTGAATCTTGACAGTGACATACAAAAAGAACCGACGCATCAAATAATTTACCAGTAAAGCAAAGAAAAAACATAATCGAACCTATTTACTTGATTGTCCTTTTTAAAGATGTCGGCGTCGTGAATACGATAATTAGATGTTGCAATTTAATTAATCATGATCATTTTCCCTACATTTGATGCAAAAAACCGAATTGTGCAACAAGTACTACTACTGTCAGTGTATAGTTGTATTCATCTACTGTCGGTCTAGTAGAATCCGAATTTCCTGGAAAAATAATCCGGCATGTGTCTGACTCATGAACATATGACTACTTAAATTGAGCTTTGGAGATTATTATTATTGTATTTTTTTAGGTCTTTGTGGTAGAATATGTGAGAAACTATTGGGTCTAGGGTTAACCTAGTACTTGCGGAATATATTGGCAAAATAATAAAAAATAAAGGAATGTACGGCCTAAAGCGCGAGTCTCAGTGAGAAAATATTTGTTTTTTCAATGATTACAGAAGAAAGTATATAGGCAATTAATTATGAAGGAAAGAAAATATATTGTAATTATTCTTCCTCCTTTCTGTTTGTAATTGTGTTCTATAAAATAATGCCTCCAAATTGATACAGGAATGGAGACTCGCGCATTAATACAATCGAAAATGGAAAATAATTAATTAAATGAACGAAGAGAGACATCGAGAATGGATTTTAGTCGTCCGAAACAAATTTCTGTCTTTCGAATAGTGAATATAATAGAATTACGAAAATATATATATATATATATATATATATATATATATATGAAAATGAAGAATAAATTCTTGTAATGATGAATGGGTGTGCATTGAATCTTGTAAATTAGCACAAAACATTATCGTGTACATAATTTAAATGAATAAATTCAAGCAAAAAAAAAAAAAAAAAAAGAAGAAGATGAGGAATTATAAATTCAATTGAATTATTGAAATTAAACTAATAACGAATGTGTATTTAGGTGAAATTAAAATAATAATATATTGATTGAAAAAAAATCGCTATGATGAATGGATGAAAATTGTGTAGCGAGTGATATATCACTGTAGATAAATTAGCACTAGGTGTGATTAAAAAATAATGGTAAATAAAATTATTGAAAAATCCAGGGGGAACACGTTGTAATCTACTAAAAAATGATGATTTAAATGAAAAATTATATTTAATGAAATAAATTATCAAATGCGATTGATTATTTCGCTCGAATAAATAATATGAAGAAAATTAATTCAAGTAATTTGTTCCTTTTGGTTACAATAATAAATAGTGGCTGGAGGTAAGTTTATTAATAATTATTGCAATTATAGGATAATTATCATTTTATTATTGTTATTTACAGACGTAATTGATATATTAAGTCGTCCAGTTGTTTTAACGATGAAATTTACACGCGCGCAATTAGACGAGTGTGATGAAAATTACGTTTGAGCGATTGTCACATTTCTTAAGTCTTCATATGGCAAATGCAAAGAGGGTCAATTGTGAGAGATCGTGAAAGACTGAGAGTATTTTTAAAGCAGTAAATTAATGGCTGGCAATACACACGGTTGTTTATTTAGGAAAAAAAATAAAAAAGAGTAGAGAAGAGAAAAACAATAAATGATTAATACTAATGAAACAGATCGCTGGCACCCTCAACACCCTCTTCAATTCTCCTGATCTGTGATACTTCCTGATGTCGTCCGGGTACCAGCAGCCACCCTCACGTTCTTACGAATTTGTAAACCACACCGAAAACTAATACACTAACTAGCATGAGTATAAGGGCTGTTACAACTTTAGCAAATGCATTTAAACCACTTTCAGTATGCTGCTGTGGACGTCTAGTTGGTACACTTTGTTTTGATGCCAGACCACGTGCTAATGCTGGAAATGCCAGACTCTGGGTAAATGTTAATTTGTGGAGTGACTCGGATAATGAGTACGGGCCAACTGAGCCACGTGCTGCTGCACGTAGCAGTGCATATTCCAGATCAAGGGCATCAAATACACTGTATCTGTAATAGATTTCATTTTTCTCTTCTTTTCCCTCCATTTTTTCAGCAGGACAACATTTTTTTACATTTTTTTTCTTCAAATTTTAAATAATAATAATTACCTGCTGCTCCTCCTTCTGTCATGAGAGGATTGAATTGAAGCAATTGCAGAGCTTTGCATCGACCTTAAGCTGCTAGTAGTTGAGCTGGATGGACTTGGTGGTGCTGGTGATACTGGATCTTCATCAAGAACCAATGTTCTGTCTGGTGATGGGGGTGTTTTCAATGCAGTGTGATAGGTCTGATGTAGATGATACAGCTGGAGTCTTGCATGATCCGGGTGAAGGAGACTCGGTCTACGTGATTGTTGTGGACTGGCTGCTGTACTGGTGCAGGCTATGGTGATGCCGCCAGGTGATGGTGATGCCTTTTTCAGGGATGCTTGATAATTATCATCACGCTGACACGAACAACGGCCGCAAGAGCCGTTTGCAAAAAAAAAATTGAACGAGCCATCTCGTTTTCATTGAAAATAGTTGATTGAATTATTTTTACCTGTATGGATTCAATGCCACTGTCATTGACACTGTCTTGAGCATCAGGAAACATGAAGGCCTGGCCATCAGCCTCTCCCCTCGGTGAATCACTCGGCCATACCTGAAGCAATGGTAATCCATTGGGTGGCTCTGAACAGATAACATCAGCAGTGACAACTACTGAATTATTGTGATTGCTTGTACCGAGGCACAGCCTGCTCAGCTCTCTCAACGGCTTCTATTAAACAGGAAAATGTCAAATATTATCTTATCAAATCAACTGTAATTAACTCATTTACTCTGGATCGCGCAGATATTTACTGGAAAATCACTTGCATTACAGTACTTTTAAGGGGAGAATTCTCCCATTATCTACCGACCGACGCTCTCCCCCACGCTCTCCCTCTAGTTCAATGAAGCAACAAGTGATGGGTACAAGGGCAGAAGTGAATTGCTTATCTATTCATGGAACAAGGTTTTAACTGGAGAATTGCATGATTTTTTAAAAAATAAATCTAACCTTTGGCCCTCTAATTTCAATGAAAATTTATAATTCCAATGGAATCATCAGAAAATTGCTATCTCCAACCATTTAATCAGAATGTCCATTTTACCCCGATTTTCCCTATATAAAACGAATTTTAATTTTTTTTTGATGGGCTGTTAAATAATTTAGCCCTTGAACTTACAGTCTAGGTGTTTTTTTGGTCAGTAGGATCGATTAAAACGATTTTAGTTGACTTAACGAGTCACGCGAGTAACCTGTCTCCATTCGTGTTTGTAATTTCTTTCTTTTTTTTCTAAACTAAATTTCATCTACCAATCTTTATCACGCCTCTCAATTTTTTCCAAACTTCTTCCGGTTTCGTTCTCTCGATTCTGGAAGAAGATAAATCGCGTGAACAATTTTTCCAGTAATTTTTTACGCAATCTCCAAGCGTTCAATCAGAATGTTCATTTTACCCCGATTTCCCCTATAATAAAAATACTATAACCTTTAAACTATAATTTTATAAATGAAAATGTCACTCATTTTTTATTATATAAAAGCTAAATATAAATATAATTATAGAAGATGTAATTGAGGGTAAATGAAACATTATGAATGTATGATCCCACTGGGACTATACTTGAAAATACTCCTAATGGTGATTTACCATGGGAATTGAATGTAGCAGATATATAGTAGATTAAAATTGAAAAATAATTGAGAAAAACCATAAACTATAGACTCACCTGCATGTCTGAATTTCAAACTTCATAGCCCCAATATCTGTAGGCATTAATACCTGAGCAATTAATTTATTTGTAAAATGAATTAATGAGTGGACTGAGTGAAATTTAAATGATAAAAGTATAGTAACACGATTACACGAGGACTCACACTCTACTGATATGCTTCGGAAGCGTATGCCAGGATAGCTAACGAAGACTATTCCCTAAGGAATTCAGCAGTCTGGGGTGAAAAAGAGGGGTGTCTATTTATTTTGTTTATTTTTTCGTTAGTTCCGTACATGGAGAGGACGCGGGAGCGAAAGCTCACTAGCCAAGTCCGTATACATATAATATCCCATGACTATGGGTAGAAAATAAAAAGAGAAGGAGACAGAATAAAGTGAGGACGCGACGCCGGCGCGCGAATACTCTCGTAGGTCAAGGTTATCGCCGCGCCGAAGCGTTTGACTCTTCTACTCAACTCACCCTGGCCCACGCTCATTTAATACTGCCGGTTCTTTCATCTTAGTACAGTTGGATTGGGAGAGAATACATCATTATATTTTACATGTGTCACGAAATAATCCATGGTATTTAAATTTTATTATAAAAATTAATGAGCAACTGTTGGTAAACAAAACTTCTCATTTATCTGTCGATCAAAAAAATCCTCAATCATTGATGAATATTGATCCTCATACCTTCTGTTAGTGATCCACCAAGAGATGACTCTCACTGGTCTTTTAAAGACTAAAGTTTGGCCCCAGGCAGTGAAAGTATCGAAATATCACGACAATGCACCATCGTCACACATGCAGTATCTATCACTGATTAATTAAATCAGAAGAATCATTCCTCTGTGCTTAATTTTCGTTTTCTTTGAGTAACATAGCTCCAGGCTAGTTACTTCTCCAACTGGCAAACAATGAAACAAGAGACTACATGAAAAAATAATCATCTTTGACCCAATTTTCCGCGAAGGGGAAAATTGTGAAAAATTGCGTACAAACAGTAGAATCGGTCACGGGATACAATATCCAAAATGCCAAGGAAGCCCTTCTCATTTGGCCCCATCCTCGTTGTTTTGACATTTAGAAATTCAAGATGACTGTGCTAGAATGAAAAACGTGATTCACAAATCAAACTACTACCCTATTGTCTCAAAGAAAAAAAAGGGAAAAAAAATTATTGAAATAGAGTGTTGTAGTTTCTCAAACTTTACTGTCATTCAATTTAATTACCCTCAAATGTCGTGTCAAAGATCACCGAAGAAAGTAGAGAAAGGTCCACCTCTCTGTCATCTTTATCAATTCAATTGCCCTTTTTCCCAATCCTCAGGAATCCCTACAAAATTAATAATAATCAATAGTAAATTGATTGTAAGACCCCAAGCAGTCTTCCGAGATCATAATGAATTGTCCTTATTACAGAATGAAAAAAATCTTAACCCAAAACTGCAATACAAGTCATTTTAATATCATCAATACTCAAACAACTTGTGGTAGAATTGAATTTGAGAGGGGGCGCAAGAACTTCTCGGAGGCCTCACGTATAATTGAACACGGTGGAGGTGGCAATATAAAGCCCAGGTGAGTGGCGCGCCTCAGCCAGTTCGTATGCGGTACCTAGAATCCAAGGTCCGCATCGTGTTATTAAATCCAACAAATCATTAAATGTACTACAATCAATCTGTTAATTACTTCTTAATTTATTAAGAAGGTAAAAAACGGTGTAATTAGTGGAAAAAAGAAAAAATTAAAAATTAAAACAGAGAAAGCATTTTGGATTTAAAGGCAATAAATTAAACCCCCGAGGATGAGATCCTCGTTGGTATTGCTGTTTCTTTGCGCCTCCATAGTCTCAGGTAAGTTAAATATTTTGAAAGTTTCAAAAATTAGAGAAAGGTAAACTTGTCCATTTCATATAATTTATTCAACAATTTCTCTATGATACGTGGTGAAATATGTAAATGAATTTGAGCTAGAGAGAGAGAGAGAGAGAGAAAATGAAATGAAATAAGGAAAAGTAAGAAGAAAAAACCAGTTTCATCAGACTCTCTCGCGATTTCTCAAAATTTAATTAAATAAATTTAAATAATCAATTGTGTTTATCAATAAATGGATTGTTGAAATTGTCGCTAGGCGCAATGAGACAACAGTTGCATAAGATATTAGAGAACGTGAAAGCCCCTGTGTCTCTTTCCTGTCTCGTGACGTCACACATACAGTAGTAGTCCTGTCTGAGTGGGGGTAAAAACTTTCCCCAACGCTTCCAGCTCGGTCACAAAAGCCTCGAAAATACATGTTAAAAATTTCCTTTTTGCCTTTTATGTTATTTGGTTCAGGCGCATCGAGTGTTCGAGTTAAGCGCCAGGATGAGAAAAAAGATGAGAGCTTTGAGAATGAAATTTGCAAGGACAAGGACGCAGGCGAGTGGTTTCGTCTCGTCGCAGGTGATGGTGATAACTGCCGTGACGTAATTCAGTGTACTAGCTCAGGTCTTCAAGCAATCAGGTGTCCAGCTGGACTTTATTTCGACATAGATAAGCAAACGTGCGATTGGAAGGACTCAGTAAATAATTGCAAATTAAAAAATAAAGAAAGAAAAGCAAAGCCACTTCTTTATACGGAGGAGCCACTTTGTCCCGATGGTTCATTGGCGTGTGGTGATGGTTCATGCATTGAAAGAGGACTATTCTGTAATGGAGAAAAGGATTGCGCGGACGGCTCCGATGAGAATGTCTGTGGTATGTTTTCAAATATAGCTTAATCAAATTATTATTTTTAAATTCTATATTATTTATGTTATCGTTGTTTTTATTGTTTAAGACATGGACAATGATCCGAATAGAGCACCACCCTGTGATCCAGTAGTTTGTACTTTGCCCGACTGCTTCTGTTCTGAGGATGGAACAATGATTCCAGGGGATTTACCATCCAAGGATGTACCCCAGATGATCACAATTACTTTTGATGATGCAATTAATAACAACAATATCGGTCTCTATAAAGAAATTTTTAATGGTAAACGAAAGAATCCCAATGGTTGTGATATAAAATCAACATTTTTCGTGTCCCACAAGTATACGAATTATTCAGCAGTTCAGGAAATGCATCGAAAAGGCCACGAGATTGCTGTACACTCAATTTCGTGAGTTATTTACAATTTAATACCAATGTCTTATTTTATTGTAGTATAATAATAATAATAATAATAATAATAATAATAATAATAATAATAATAATAATAATAATAATAATAATAATAATAATAATAATAATAATAATAATAATAATAATAATAATTATTATTATTATTATTATTATTATTATTATTATTATTATTATTATTATTATTATTATTATTATTATTATTATTATTATTATTATTATTATTATTATTATTATTATTATTATTATTATTATTATTATTATTATTATTATTATTATTATTATTATTATTATTATTATTTTAGGCACAATGACGATGAGAGATTTTGGTCCGACGCGACTGTCGACGACTGGGCAAAAGAAATGGCTGGTATGAGAATAATTGCTGAAAAATATGCAAATCTCACGGACAACAGCGTTGTAGGTGTTCGTGCACCTTATCTTCGTGTCGGTGGTAATAATCAATTCACAATGATGGAAGAGCAAGCATTTCTCTATGACTCAACAATCACAGCAGCCCTTAACAATCCACCGCTATGGCCCTATACAATGTATTTTAGAATGCCTCACCGTTGTCATGGAAACCTTCAACACTGTCCAACCAGGTTTGCTTCACAAATTATTAAATTATTATATAACCCATGCTATTATTAAAATTTTAAAAAATTTTGTTAATTAGATCTCATGCAGTTTGGGAGATGGTAATGAATGAATTGGATAGACGGGAAGACCCACAAAACGATGAGTACTTACCTGGTTGTGCTATGGTTGACTCGTGTAGCAATATATTGACAGGTGATCAATTCTATAATTTTCTGAATCACAATTTTGATCGTCACTATGATCAGAATCGCGCGCCCCTTGGTTTATACTTTCACGCTGCCTGGTTAAAGAACAATCCAGAATTTCTGGATGCTTTTCTCTTTTGGATCGATGAGGTACTGGCAAATCACAACGACGTCTACTTCGTTACAATGACACAGGTGATTCAGTGGATTCAAAATCCCAGAACCGTTACGGAATCCAAGAATTTTGAGCCATGGAGGGAGAAGTGCGTTGTAGATGGGCCACCAGCTTGTTGGGTACCTCACACCTGCAAATTGACCTCCAAAGAAGTACCTGGAGAGACCCTCAATCTCCAAACATGCGTAAGGTGTCCAAATAACTATCCCTGGCTCAATGATCCAACTGGCGATGGTTTCTTCTAGATCCGATGATTTATTATATATATATTATTAATAAATACAAGAGAGTGAAACTGCGATGATCTCGAGTGCTTGAAATTTCGTATTCTTTATTTCATTTATTGTTTATGTAATTCAGTGGAGGACACTCACTCGAGGAAGATCGAGTAGTAGTTTTAATTGGAGAATAAATTTTTCTTTTCAGACAGAGTGAGAGTAACTGTTTATTACGTTTCGAGTCTTTCTATCTGTAATATAGATGTGTTATTTTGCAAAAATCTGTATTCATTATCATAATTTACTTGTTTTCATATTGATTCTCTGTCATCATTTATGTTTCTACCAAGCGATCCGCCAAAACTCTTGCATGAATTACACATCCCTGGATTTTTAGACATTTTTAGCTCTTGATATGTCACATGAATGTATGTATATCTTCATGATTTAACAAAAGAAAAAAAAAACCAAGTGATATTTTCGAGTTTGTTCCGACATTATCATTTTAAGAGTCGAATTTCTTTAATAAAAATATTTTTTAAAATTATGACAAATCATTGGAATTTTTATTTACCATTGCCTCAAGGTTATCAATTTTCATGTTATTTTTTAGGGTGGCAATTAAGATCAAGGTTGAAATCCAATGAAAATCATCTGAAGGTCAGGACAAGTGGAGGTCGATTTTTTTCTCTCTCTCTCTCTCAATTTTAATAGTTTTTAAGAAATTTCAATTATTTACAATAAATGCTTACTGTTGAAAAGTTTATATTTCCATTAAAATTTAATATTTACGTAAGTCTTTGATAAATGGAAAAATAATAATTTTCCATTGAATAAAACATTTCCTCTATGCAAACACAAGAAAAGGTGAATATTTTTTAATCTTGCATAAATAATTGACATGAAAGACGAGGAAAAAGGAAATTATGAAAATTGCGAGTGATCAATGAATGTCTCAATCACTACAGCATCGTGCACCGTTATTTTTTCCGAGTAGTTACAAACGTCTCAGAGTCATAACCATGGTTGTTGCATTAAAAAATAAAAAGAAAGAGTGAGAGAGAAAAAAAACGAAAGCCGATAGCCTCGTCAAATGCCAACGCGATTGCATTCCGATGTCTCTTATGTCTGTTTTGTGGGATGCTTTCATCTTCTGTTGTGACTAGTCATTTTATTGATGATTTAGCACATGAATTATGACGAATAATTGTTTCATCTCACTCAATTTCTACGAGATAAACTTTGAGAATGAAGAGACTCCGGGCGTTTCACCTCTTTACTACTGAATTTAATTAAAAACCATTAATCATATGAGGAGAGATGTGCAGTGGCCTTGTTTCGAAGTTGTACACAAGATTTGATCTCTAGAGACCTAAACTGAGTGGATATATATTGGCCTTGCCGTTGGTACTGGCCATTGCGCTTTCACTACTTTCGCTGACGCGAGATTTTAAACCATAATTTTACGCTTTGTACGACTGATACCCATTTGTGATAGCCCCACGAATACTTTATATTAGGGAAAGCTGGGGGAAAAACGCTCACATCTTAATTTCTATGACGTATTATTGAAAAATTTAGAATTCCTATGGGATCAGGAAAAAAGAGAGGAGGAGAGCAATAAAGGAGGCTGGAAGAAACCTCCAAGGCCTTTTTTTTTCATTTCCTACTACTACTACTACTACACAATTCCATTTTCCACTTTTATCTCTAATGGATGGCGAATGGAGAATGGATGGAGGACTAGAGAATTTGAAAAAGATTTTTCGAAAGAAGAAAGCTATTCCCAGAGTGAATTTTGTTTATTATTTTCTTCTTTGTCCATTCTAAACGCGCACATTCATTCTCTTCTCTATTGTCAATGGCTCAGACTGGTCTTTTCTTTATAATTCCTACCGCACCTTGATAGGAGACGCCCACACTTTTGCATTCCAACACTGAACTTGTTTTCATTTTTTCATCGCTATTTGAATAATATGAAGCAGAGATCTCTTCGTCATTGAGATAAATTCGTTGGAAGAAAATTGGAAATAAAACATAATCTGGCACAATTGTTGCACGAAGTGGTGCAACACAGAATTGGCGTTAATTACAATTACACTGTACATAATCTCATGTACACATTTCACTCATTCTCTCTATGATGTAACCAATTCTCATGAAATTTATCATTTTTAGTAATCGAATATCTTGAGTTTTTCAATTTTTCATTATTTCATTGGACAGCAATTAATTTCGGCTCAATGCTCTCTGTGAAATGCATAAATCTGAATTGTCCGATTGTTAATTGTTGGGGATGAAAGAGTGATTCTGCAACGTGGCACATCTGTTGGAGTATCGAAGAGAGACGTTTTTTTTTTTTTTTTCGTTTAATCTTCCACGTATTGGACTAAATGTAAATGTGTGTATAGTAGCCAGTTCTGGCTCGACCAGTCGTTCTACTCTCCGGCCTCGGCACACGGTGTTACGTGACATATAACGTTTGACAGTGAAAGTTATCCAGTGGTTTCTGCCTTAAGGCAGAATATATGTACAACACCCAATTCCGACTATTTTATTCGTACTTGAGTGAGAATAATTTCAAATTTGCCGTCATCTTCAAATGACTTTCATCTTATTATTTTTTTCTTAAAAGGGTGGGCCCTTACTGAGAGAAGGCTTTTTAATGTGGATAATCCTCTGTGAGAAATTGAAGCTGAAGGGTAAATTGATCGTCTGGAGGGCGAGTCTCGGTCATTCCCGACCCTGCCAATGGTGAAAGTAACAAGACACAAGGTCACTCCCATTCAGATGTGGATAAATATTATTAATTTTTGTTTATACCACGAATTTTATTAATTTGTGGTTAAATCTAAAATGAAAAAAATAATAGCTTTCACTATTGACTCTTGACACACGTTGCATCTGCACGATAGAGCTAAAATAAATAATTCCCGTACCATTCAAGTGACACAAGGAAAAAGTCAAGTATATAAATGATGAAGACCAAGTGAAGTATTTTTCATTTGCAAAAGGTTAAGGTGCATTGATACATTTGTATGTAATGGCCGTTTTTAAAATTAATTATCTAAAACTTATTTCTGATATGAGGATCATTTCAAAGTGAGGATGTGTCCATCTTAGCCCTTGGGGCCTCTACAATATTGAAGCAGTGTACCAACTTTCCAATGCAACTCGTGTATTGGTTTACGATGAAATTGGAAATCATGGACGATATGACGATACGAGATTTCTGGTTGATACTTTAGTCGTATGAGGCTAATTTAGAAAGGCTAAATTCGGGTCGACCAGATGATAGAGATACTTTCATTTTGTTATTAATTCTTTCCCGTATTTTCGAATGGTTTGTAAAGAAAAATTAACATCCATATGAATGATTTTCTTACGTGTAAATGGTGGACAAAGGATTTATTGTCAGATGGAATAACGGAAGGCCGTGAACACCTTATTGCGTTGAAGGTGAACCACCGATGGATGGCTATTTATTTCCTACTCCCACCTCCTCACTGTCTCATAAATAAATGAAAAATTTCAATTCATAGATGATGTAGTAAAATAGGATTAATTAAGCACAGGAGAGTATTTATGGAACGGATATTTCCAAATGTTGATGAATTTACTGTATTATATTAGTATTGAAGAATAAATGCTTCTGTAGAAGGGATAGAACGGGGACAATGCACGAATGGTCAGGCAATGGGAGTGCCGGCAAGGAAATACGAGATGTGCATAATTATGCGCACCTACTTGGCTCACATCTACCGACGCATTCTAACCGCACAGTGCACATGATTTTTTGAATTTCATCGGTAATACTCTGAACCTTTCTCTCTTCTCTCCATTATAAGAAAAATTTTAATAAATGTTTACCATATCAAAAATAAAGGAAAATAATGAAAACAATTTATCTCAACCAGCTGCTCATGAGTTTCTTTCTCTTCCTTTTTTCATAATGACGCGTAGAAAATGACGTGGCCAGCTACCCTTTGTCTTGCTTGAAATGGAAATATAAAATTTAATTCTCGATAAATAATATTTTCCAACATCCTAGTAGAGATGTATTCTTCTCAACAGGTGTGAGGCTATTGACACCGAGGAATCGGGTCATTGTGGACAACAGAAACGTTTAAATAATAAATAGAAGAAAAATTTTTCAAAATAAAATTCTACTCACGCTATGAGAAGAAAATACGCGCTATGAACGACCAATTATTCACGTGAATATATTTGTGAAGCACTTGGTTCTCACCTTGACCGTGCGCCCCTTCCTCTGAAGTCGTAAAATTCATTCCTCTTTTAGCCTGATGGTCTGATCATTATCTGACTGGTTTATGCTTTTCCATGCATTTGAAGGGTTTTTCTTCAATTTTTCACTGAGATGAAAATAAACTCGCGATGAGTGTAGGTCAGTGTGCTATGGATTGGATGATGATGATGGCGCCTCGTAGTCGGGGTATTGTAAAAGCCGGTTGGCAACTGACATTTATTCAACCTTCGAAGCTCCATGCTCCTTTTATTTTATTCCAAAATATCACAATTTGATAGTTAAATAATGCTTGGATTTTTAATGCAATAAGGCCAACTTATAAATTCGTTTGAATTCAACTGAAAATCTCGAATTGAATTCTGAGAAATCCTATCTTTAGATGAAAAACCGGTCTGTAGTAGTGGCTGCCACGCAGCAAATGATTCACGAAAAGCCTTGAATTATCATTTTTTCAAATAAAATTTTCTGTTCCATCGAGTGAATAAAGAATAATAGAATACCTCTAAAAACGAGTTATTTATTTATTATTTTTTTCTTTGTTTGTTTAATCTCTAGTCTTTCTTTTCATATTTATTAAAATGTGAGAGAAAAAAAATTGATATCAAGCTGAGATTCGAGTTCAACATTCCGGAGAATTGCCGGGACAAACAATTCTCAGAACCCAAAACTATTTCCATGATAAACTAATTAATGCATAATTTATCCATCAAATAAACCCAATACTCATAGCAATTCTCTGAAATTTATCAACATATGGAGTAGATGGTGTTTATGTCCTCCTGAATTATATTATCTATTCTCATATCAAGTAGTGCAAATTAGGTACCAAAAGGAATCTCAAAATCCGGTTGTAATATATTATTTACTGTTGATTTTGAGGGCAGCACTGTACGGAAGATGAAAGTTCTGATGATGATGAAGAAGGAGGGAAGGAGTGGACGCACATATAGAGGGGCGAGAGGGCGCGGTTTGTCCAGACGTTTTCTGTCCCGCCGACGACAATCATGTCGACAAAGTTTATATTTCTCCTGGCATATCTAACTCTGCTCGTCGGTAAGTTTCAAATTTGTCAGTGAAAAAGTGGTAAATTCGTAGAATTTTTAAATATTAAACTTTTTTATATTTTAAAATATAAAATATAATTAAGCCATTGAATAGACTACTTACTTATTTTTCTATATACCTCATGATTATCATATAGTATTCTTCTTGGATTTATCCATTCATTCATTCGCACATACAATTTACCTATACTACTTATATCTTTGAAATTGTCGAATTATTTAAAATATCATTGGAAATTGTTTAATTTTTATATATATTGTGATTGAATAAACCTACTTGAGAGAACCACTGTTGCTTTCCCTCGCATTAAATCTGTTGCCCTGACATTTCCAAGACTTTCTACTGCGGTGGAGGAGAGTTCGGTGAACCTTTGCGGTCGTGTCTGTCTCTTCACTACTCCGTACCCAATGGAGATAAATTCATTCTATTATTATCTTTTATTAAATTAAATTTTTCAGTTACGGCCAGAGCTCAAGATGAGGAAGGAAGTGAAGGAACTGATCCTAATGCAGAGGAACTCTGTCAGGACAGACCTGGTGATGAATACTTTCGTTTGAGCACCGATGGCGACTGCAGAGATGTCGTGAGGTAAGAAAATGAGCGAAAAATATGTAAGAAAATTACGTAACATGCAATTTCTCAATTTCTTTCACTTTTTGCAAATTATTTATTCTCTCCTATTTATTCGTCTTCGATAACTTCAATTTCAAAGACATCAAGTTTGTTTTTTTTTCATAATATGAAAGCCAAAGGAATACTGAGAATGTTCTTGAAATTATAGAACTTTGAAAATTGTCAAATTAAATGTAGAAGCGATAGGGCGGTTATTTTTCTTCAAAACTTTTATTGATTCGAGTAACCGTTAAGGAAATGGATACTAAGAAATAAGATACTTTCATTTATTCCAAGGACAGCGAGCACCTGAAATAAATGAAGTGTAAGTGTTTTTTTTAAATTGCCTGCAATTAAATCAAATAAATAATTAATGGGGAGGGGTGGTCGAATGAAAAATTCCGTACCTCAAGTATCAAGAATCCAAGTAAAAAAAGAAAAATAATAACTGACGAGTCAATTATGAAAGTAAAGAAAGATGAAATATGTAAAAAAAAAAAAAAAATAATTCAGGTGCGACAAAGCAAGTGAGATCGGCGTAACCCGATTGGCTACTGTAAAGTGTCCAACTGGTTTGGCATTTGACATCGAACGACAGACTTGCGATTGGAAGACAAACGTGAAGAATTGCGATCAACTCGAGAGTAAGATATTGTTTCCAATCTGTTATTACATTTAAGACTCAAATTCGTGCGTTTATTTTTTGGCCCCGGCAGGTGTACAAGATCTGGACTGAAGCAAATAACGTGCCCGAGTGGATTGGCTTTTGATTTGGATAAACAGACTTGTGACTGGAAGGGCAAGGTCACCAACTGTGACAAGCTCGAGAGTAAGTGACGATTAAACAGGGAAAATAATTTTTTTTCTTTTTTATGCTGATCATTCTTCTCTATTTGAGGAAAAAACAAATTGTTTTTTTGCCTTCATTATTTTTTCAATGAAATTTATTGAGCTTTTCTTCATAAAAGTTGAGAGAATGACCAGCATGCTAGTAGACTCGCGCCGTAGCACGCAAAGAATAAAAACCGACGCACTTTAAATGAAATTCAGTTCATTATCGATCTATAGGCAATTTATTGGGATTTATCGAGCGACCAGATATTCAGCCATTAGATAAAATAATTTCAAAATAAACAATGTACCAGTTTTACTTGAAAAATATGAAGGGCTGCTCGATTTTTTCCATTGCCGCTTTAGTAATTTAATTTAATATACATCCACTACTAACTCTCTTCAAATTGATTTCTCGCTTTCTAACTACTATATTATCACACCGCCTCCAAAAACACTTTCACAGTGTCCCAGATTCACCAGCAACTGAGCTTTCGTTTTTTTTTTTTTTTTTTTTCTCTTCTTACACTGAGAAAAAAACCTCTCCACGTTGATTCAATTAATAACCCAGTCTTTTCCATTCCATTTTCTTAGATTACTTCTTTCTTTTTTTACTGAATAAATAATGAAGGTAAAAAAGAAAGTTGAGAGTACTCCAGAGTTTTTAATCTCTGAAAAACTCTTCACAGTTATTTTTCTTTCATATTCCTTGCTCTAATGAATTCTCTATTGTTAAAATCAGTTTGACTGTTTTTTCATTCACTACAGGCCCTTTAATTCATTATTTGAGGCCATTCAAATTCAATTTTCACGTTCCTTTTTTATCGAGAAAAGAGAAAATATATAAATTAAATATCCTACTCTACCCTCCTCCTAATCTAATCGTGTCTGTACTTAATCTTTTGCTTTGCAATATGCTTCAATTTGCAATTCGACATTGGACAAATTTTTTCATTAATTTACACGTTATTTACACTTCATTATTCAAAATATTATTCTTACGTTCGTTTATACTCTTTTATATTCGAAATAGTCATGACTTATTCGAAAAATCTTCTTCATTCTTCAATTCACACTCTCATTATCTAATTAATTAGAAAAATAAAAAAATAAACACTCGTTAATGACTCGAGTCGTGGGCAAACTCTTCATTTTTCGCTCGCTGCTATTTTTTTTATCGCTCTCTGTCACTATATCTTAATGGAATTATAATTTAAATTAATTTTTCTTTTTCATTAAATTAAAGTAAAGATCGCAATTGAAAAGGAGATACTTAAATTGCGTCGTTTTTCTTTTTTATAAAAATAAAAATATGTGCTTCGTTGTGAGTTTCAATGAAAAAAAAAGAAAAAAAAATAAAGAAAAAAGAAATTCCCTTTTAATACGTCATAACTCGTTGAGTAAATTGAATTAGATTAAATTCAAACAATGAATAGACTGGACGAATGACAACAGTACACAAATGATATTACACATTTTGATGTAGATTATTAAACACAATGGGGGCAAGAGGCGTTTGGAATTGGGTCTTAAATGAAAGTTTCTTAATAAATTCATTGAATTATTTGATGTTAAAAAACGAAAATCATTGAAAAAAAATTGCAGAACCACGAAAAGTACTGCCAATACTCAAGACAGATGAGCCAATTTGTCCTGAGGGTAAATTATCCTGTGGCAATGGAGAATGCGTTGATAAAGAATTATTTTGTAATGGAAAACCAGATTGCAAAGATGAATCAGATGAAAATGCCTGCAGTAAGTATTTATTCACTTATAATTATTAATGTTTCATTAAATAAAATTTTTAAATGACTAAATTCACGTAAATTCCAGCTGTGGAAACCGATCCCAATAGAGCTCCAGACTGTGATCCAACCCAGTGTGTTCTCCCCGACTGTTACTGCTCAGCTGATGGTACCAGGATTCCCGGAGGGATTGAGGCCTCCCAGGTACCCCAAATGATCACAATAACATTTAATGGTGCCGCCAACATCGACAATATAGATTTATACGAAGAAATTTTCAACGGTCAACGCATAAATCCCAATGGCTGTCAAATACGTGGAACTTTCTTCGTCTCCCACAAGTACACAAACTACTCAGCAGTCCAAGATCTTCATCGAAAGGGCCACGAGATCGGTGTCTTCTCGCTAACGCACAAGGACGATCCACAGTACTGGACCCAAGGTACATACGACGACTGGCTAGCAGAAATGGCCGGGGCTAGGCTCATTATCGAGCGTTTTGCTAACATCACTGACGGCTCCATTATTGGAATGAGAGCCCCATACCTCAGAGTCGGTGGCAACAAACAATTCGAAATGATGGCCGATCAATTCTTTGTTTATGATGCTTCCATCACAGCTTCTCTCGGGCGTGTGCCCATTTGGCCGTACACCTTGTATTTCCGTATGCCACACAAATGCAATGGCAACGGTGGTAATTGTCCCTCGAGGTCTCACCCAGTCTGGGAAATGGTAATGAATGAGCTTGACCGTCGGGATGATCCGACATTTGATGAGTCTCTTCCTGGATGTCATATGGTCGACTCTTGCTCGAATGTGCAGACGGGAGAACAGTTTGCAAGACTTCTTAGGCACAATTTCTATCGGCATTACAATACAAATAGGGCTCCATTAGGGCTACACTTTCATGCTTCCTGGTTGAAGAGCAAGAGGGAGTACAAGGAGGAGTTGATCAAGTTCATTGATGAAATGATTGCGCGAAGTGATACTTATTTCGTTACCATGGTCCAGGTTGGTTCAATTCTTCTTCTCCTTCTTATTCATGCTTTTTACATGTTTAAATTTTATAAGAGTATAAATGAGCTGGAAAATTTAATTCCTCAGGTAATTAAATGGATGCAGACTCCGACTGAACTCTCAGCTCTTCGTGACTTCCAGGATTGGAAAGAAACTTGCGATGAGAAAGGTCAGCCATACTGCTCTCTACCCAATGCCTGTCCTCTAACTACCCGGGAACTTCCAGGCGAAACTCTTCGTCTCTTTACGTGCATGGAGTGCCCAAACAATTATCCATGGCTACTCGATCCAACTGGCGACGGTTTTTCCGCCAACAAATAATTAAATGACAATCTAAAAATCATATTTTTTGATTCACACGCAATAAGAATCTAATTTCACTTGTAAATAGCCACAAAAAAACGAGGAAGAAAAAAAAACATATTTTTAGCGATGATAAGTGTCGAAATTTCTAGTATCTAAGTACTTAATGTATTAATTTTCGAAAAGAGCTTAAACTATTTCTCAATAAAGACACCTGTAAAATTTATGCAACAAAGTTTTAATGCCAAAAAAAATGGCTTTTGAAAGTTGAAGTGTGAACACATTCCTTTTATTGCTTTCATCCTTTCTCCTCGAGGCCTTGAATGTTTTTACTTTTTCTTTCTTTCAACGATTTATCCATCATTTGAGGAAGAAGCTGAGGCAAATGATGAAAATGTCAGGCATCACCTGAGAATCCTTTCAACACACTACGATTGAACATTCGAATTTGAAATATAAACGTAAATCTCAAGGATGAAGATCCTATTCTAATTCCTATCAGATTCATTGACAACTTTTAATTCCTATTTTTACATGCCTCTTCAGTATTACATCGTGCATATTCTTTTAAATTTATTGACAAACATTTAAAGTTCAATTTTGCAACCAACATCTCTTCGTTGTCAAAAGTTAATTGGCCTTTGAGAAAATAATTGGAAACTCCTGCTTAATGTTCAAATTAAGAGAGAATGAAATTTCCCAAATTACGAAATTCGTTTGTTCTGTCGCGTTAATCCTCAACACAATAGATATGTCAATCGTCTCAGTATTGAGGCTAATCTCTTTCGATAGAGGGATTCAACCGACTGATTCACTGAGACGATTTTACATAGAAATCAAGTGTGAAAATTGTTTTTTTTTTTTTTTTTTGAATTTTCAAAGAATTTGATTTCCTATTTAATTTGATTATCTTCATTATCAATTGAATGTGGAAAAACCGTATGAAAACTTTAATGTTATTTAACGTGCATAGTTTCTACTCACTCTAGAGATCACGTTTGCTTCAATCTATCTTCATCTGAAGTACATTATCTTAAGATTTTAATGCTTTTTTTTCTCTCTTCTTCTCTAGTCAATGATAAAATATAATTCAGAATGGGCAAAGTAGACATTAACTAGTTCATTATGAGCTGATTCGGGTCATATACCCATGTAACTGCAGAATATAAATGCACCACAGATACTAAAAATTATAAATAGGATAACCAACCAGAATGGTAGTGTATCTGGAACAGAAAAAATAAAGTAATTGATTTCCTCGAAATTAATTGAAGGAAATTTCCAATGGAATAATAATAGAATGAAGCAACTTACGTCTGTATGGAATGCTGTGTATACAAATTCTGTTGTCCACCGAGATGCTGACAACTGCTGCCTCCGAGTTGCTGGTAATTGATGGACCATCCAACTTGGTTGGTATGAATTCAAGCCCAGTAACAAACATGCTGTGTGCACCAGGCACATGTAAAACTCTCTGTAGACTGAATGCAATGAAGATATCAACGCTACCAGAGAACATTGTGCCAGCGGCAATGAACTTTCCATCATCAGAAACGGCAATAGCTGATAAGGTCTCTTTGAATGCTATGGATTTGATAATGAGACCCAGCTCAATATCCCACAATTGTAGATAACTTGGTTTACTTGATTGTGTTGAATTCGAGAGCATGAACAATTGCGTTTTTGTTTTGTTGCCTTCGGATATTCTGAATCGTAGGCGCTTGTACATGTACTTAGCACCACCAGAAGGGATCCAGGATAGTTCCCCTTGTTGTTTACCGTTTGCTACACTCCATATGAGGGCACGACCATCTTTTGCTATTGAAGCTATTAAATTACCGTCGTTGCTAAAGTCCATGTCATCAATTTCCTTTGTGTGTGCTTCTAGATCATGAATTTTTATCAATTGGGGGAATTTCCATAGTCGTACGACGCCATCAAGACCACCTGTGGCCATTACTTTACCATTTGGACTAATACGAACTATTCTCTGAAGTGGCTCAGATTTACTGAAAAATTTATTAATAAAACATCATATTTTCATTCAATTAAACTGCTAAAAATCAATAAAATCTCACCTAAAATCCGTCTGAATACTAGTAGAAGGTTTGAGCACAAGCTGCAATTTTTTATGCTTAACATTCGAATTATTGTCCGTAATCTCCTCAATTCTCTCACTAATCTCCTCATTCTTCTCACTTTTTCTCCTCTGTCTCAGATTCTCTCTGTTAATAGCACTGGCACTAGTACCTCTCATGATCTCTCCATTCTCCAGGGTAACAATTCTCGAAGTTACATTATACAATTGACAGTGGCTCTCCTGTCCAGCGACAAGAAAAGTCCTCTTGCCATCGCCAAATGAGGCTGCATTCATGACAACACTTGGTCCAGTCTCGTGTCTCGTGACTTCTTCAGCGACAAACTGCCAACCATTGTGTGACAGTTCAAAAATTTCCTGAAAATAACACCAGCGATTATTATTATTATCTTACATTTTTGCTCTTACCTGAATATTATTTTTAAATTTATAAAAACTCACGAATCCATTGGCTACTCCAGTCTTTGAGGATCCACCACCTCCACCGACCAGTATGTGCCTGCTTGTCAGCATTTGGATAGTGTAGAGCGGAAAATTTACCCTTGCTAAGAGTCCTCCTTTATTTCGTCTCGACGACATGGCAATTCTTCAAAATTCACACGATCATTTAATTAAGAGTACGAATTTTCTGTATTCAATTATTCTCTTGTTTGTTGTCAATTTACTGATGAAACACACACGAGTGCCAAGTTCCACGTTTCACGTTGGCGCCCCACATTATTCTGCCGTTTACTCGTTTGGATAAACAGATTCACAAGTGAAACGTCATTCTACTGTTTTTCATCATCATAATTATTATAGCGACTGATGGCACACACGAGAAACACCACGTCGACTGAAATTTTTCAGGCCACAAGATGGCGGTAGATGACAGAGAAGGAGAAACAAAATGTCAGTGAGGCAAGACGGCGGCCATATTGGCTGTCGAAGAATTGAAAGCCAATTGCGCTTGCGCGGCACAAATAGAAGTGAAGGCAAGATGGCGAGTGTCATAACTCGCTGTGTTTTGATGTCCAGGCGGCAATTCAGTAAGTTTTTTCCTTCTATTAATATGTTTCTTAATTAATTTGTCATGAAAATTAAGTTAAAGTCGATATTATACGGAGATTTATGAATTTTTTGAATTCTGTCGCAATAATGCGCAATTGATTATGTAACAATTTGGTTTGTTGGGGCTTGCACAGAGCATCTGCGGCCAGTTTTGACGACACAACAGACTAGAGCCTTGGCTGATGCACCGGAGGGAAAGGTTATTAATTTTATACATATTAATATGGTATATTGGTTTTCGAGAATTGTATAATACAACGAGTTTCACTTAAATTACTCCTAAAACAGAAATGTGGCAGTCCATTGAACGATCAGGATCGGGTATTTACGAATTTATATGGCCGACATGACTGGAGATTGAAAGGAGCCCTTAAGAGAGGTGACTGGTACAAAACCAAAGCAATTCTCGATAAAGGAGCCGACTGGATAATAAATGAGATCAAAGTATCTGGTCTACGAGGCCGTGGTGGTGCTGGTTTTCCATCTGGCATGAAGTGGTCATTTATGCAAAAGCCATCGGACGGTAGGCCAAAATATCTCGTCGTCAATGCTGACGAGGGTGAACCAGGCACGTGCAAAGATCGCGAAATTATGCGTCACGATCCACATAAACTTGTTGAGGGTTGTTTAATCGCTGGACGTGCTATGGGTGCATGTGCAGCTTACATTTATATTCGTGGAGAATTCTATAATGAGGCATCGAACATGCAAGTGGCCATTGCAGAAGCCTATCAGGCTGGTTTAATTGGTAAAAATTCATGCGGCTCTGGTTATGATTTTGATATATTTGTGCAAAGAGGAGCTGGAGCTTATATTTGTGGGGAGGAAACGGCACTCATTGAATCAATTGAGGGAAAACAGGGTAAGCCAAGGCTCAAGCCACCATTTCCAGCTGATGTTGGACTCTTTGGATGCCCAACTACTGTTACCAATGTAGAAACTGTAGCAGTTGCACCGGTCAGTCTATTGTACAATTGAGTAATTCTATTAAACATGTATTCAATAGCTTTCTCATTATTTTTTCAATGAATTTTGTGTAATTACAGACAATTTGCCGACGTGGAGGTACCTGGTTCGCCTCATTCGGTAGACCCCGCAATCACGGTACAAAACTATTCAATATATCGGGCCACGTAAACAATCCATGCACTGTAGAGGAGGAGATGTCAATACCATTAAAGGAACTCATTGAGAGACACGCTGGTGGTGTTATTGGAGGATGGGACAATCTTCTCGGAGTTATTCCCGGTGGATCCTCCACTCCCATTATTCCAAAGAGGTAATTTATTATTAACAACTACTTTAAGAACAAAAGTCATTACTACATACTGAAATTGACTGGTTAATATTGAATGAGAAAGGTGATAATCTCAGGTGGATAAGCTCCGAATTGAACTTTTCACTCGTACTTTCTATTTAATGCTATCAATGTTGAATATTTAACTCAGTTTAAGCGATATTCTATCAAATTTGGAATATAAATAATCACATGTTTTTTTTTTTTTTTTTAATTTGTGTTCTTTCATTTCACAGCACATGTGACACAGTGCTCATGGACTTTGACGACCTCGTCAGGGTGCAGAGCTCGTTCGGTACTGCTGCTGTTATCGTGATGAACAAACAAACAGATGTAATCAAGGCGATCGCCCGGCTCATCAGCTTTTACAAACACGAGTCATGTGGTCAGTGCACTCCTTGCCGCGAAGGGATTGGTTGGATGTACAAAATAATGAGTCGGTGAGTCAATTTATAACAAAGATGAACGCAAAATTCTTATCATCAACACGCAAATCCTCCATTTAAATTGTGGTACATTAATTTAATTCCTATTCAGCACATAATTATTTTGGACTCATTAACAAACTCTAAACAAACATTTTTTTGAAGATTTGTCGAGGGTAATGCGGAGGAGCACGAAATTGATATGCTTTGGGAGCTCACTAAGCAGATCGAATTGCATACAATCTGTGCATTGGCAGATGGTGCTGCTTGGCCTGTTCAAGGATTGATTCGTCATTTCCGACCAGTCATCGAGGAGAGAATTCAGACATTCAAACAGCGTGCCTCGTGTTAAATTCAGTATTTCTATTGCATTAGGATTAATTCAACAGCAATAGATTTTTAAGAGGTCTGAATTATTATAAACAGTCGAGGTCTCTGATTTGAAATGTATATAGGTAAATCCACGGTGAATAGAAGGGCATTTTCATGTCGTATTGACGATAGAGAAAATTGCTAATAAAAATGAATAAATTAATAATTTAATAAAGCACCGATTATTCAACGCGCTATTTCTCAATTATTTTCTATATAGCGTAAATTGAATGCGAAAAATCGATTGTTCCCAGGAGAATTCTTGCAGAACATCGATTCAACAAATTACCATTAAATTAGTGTCTCGCTTCTTGGTTCACCGTAAAAAAAAAAAAAAACTCATACCTCTATCTTACCTCGTGAAAAATTATGGCCACTGAAGAATTCATACAACAATTGGCCTTCTTTTTTCTGGGTTAACGGCGCTCTTATGCTCGATTTATTGGACAATCTTTGCCACAAGAACTGGAAAACAATCGTCCCTCTCTCCTTCGCCATTATGCTTGATAGGAAGAAGATAATTTAAATAGAAATAGGAAAATAGGAGTACCAAAGTGGCAATTTATGGAACGATAATTAGCATTTATTCGTTCATTATACAAGAAATTTATTCTCATTTATTCATCCTCATTTTAGTTTAGTTCATTCGTTTATTTCTTCAATCATTTTATTCACGAACGTTACCGATCCGTTCACAAGTTTATTTTATTCTTTAGTTTGTCTTTTTTGCATATTTTCTCATTGTTTTTTCTTCATCAATTTATTCTCCCTTTTGTATTATCATTAATAAACGTTAGTATTATTTATCTTACTTACATGGATAAATGTAGTGATTACATGATACGAATAAGTTCAGGGAATTTATTCATTCAATTTTTATTTATTTTTAATCATTAATTATCATTATTATTTTTCATTTTGTTAGTAAGCGCACAAACTGTCTTTTATGATAGGTCCGTTGGTTTTATCCTCTTTTATATATCATCATTGTGAAATGTTTATTATTTATTTTGCATCTCTCTCTCTCTCTCTCTCTCTTTTGTTTTTTTTTCATTTTGTTATATAATTTCATTTTTCGAATACTTTTTTTAGTTTCCTTGCAATTGTGTTGAACCACACGCCTTCAAAAAAGCACTAGGGCCAATAAGGAATTTGCATATTTACCTCTTTCTCTTTGAATCCCTCTCCTTTTCTCTGGGGAGTCACTGTACTTGGGTTTATTCAAAGTTTTTAACTTGAAAGAATGAACATGCAAGTTCCCAGTTCAGAGACATACGTGATCCAGTAATATAATAAAATACTTCACCGGTGTTGTCTTCTCTTTAAATCTACTTATTTTGTTTTTTTTTTCTTTCATCATTTTGATCAAAATACTATTAGAGCCTGTCACGCAGCCCATATTCGAACAATTGGGTAATCAATGGCAAAAGTATACGTGACATGCAACCAGTGGGCTCTCAAATAAAACAATACGTTTATTCACTCTTACTCTCACTCTCTGACTCTCTCTCTCTCTCTCTCTTATGTGACATTTTGTATTTCTTTTCACCGGTAATTTTATCACTTTTTATAATGATATGATTTAAAGCTCACGGATGCTCCCCTCGTTGGCACGGTCGTGCATTATTGTTTTTCATTCATTGCTCTTCACACTTTAAATATATTTATTTATTGCTTATTGGAAAATTTGTGGCCACACATCTTTTCTCATTTTTTTTTTTAAATGTTTTCCTGTATATTTCGGCCTATAAAAATAGACTCTATTTTGCAAATCTCGCTAACAGATTTTTCGATATCTTGATTAAATCAAAAATAACTCGGACAAGCAAATTAATTGGGCATTCAATTTTTCAACCAGTGATAATACATGATGGAATAAAATTATTTAAATCCTAATAATATTAATATCACAGGCGATAAAAGAAGAATTTCTTTTCTTTTCTTTTTATGAAACAAGAATTTCGGGACAATGATTGGGTAAATATTTTAGTAAATAATGGAGATACGAAAATTTTAGTATCTTTATTATTCACCCGGATATATATATATATATTAAATCATTTATTTCTCGAGTAATTTCTCTACTTTTGAATTTCTATAATTATCAGTGCTCGTCACGAGTTATTTGCCATTGATTTGTTTAATTTATTCGTCAGAAGAGAAGCAACGCTACGACAGCGCAGGTGATTGGTCCCACCATCCCGGGGACCGGAAGCTACTATAATAAATGTCGTTATTGAAGCCTCCGTAACTTGTTTGACCATTTTTTTTAATGAATTTAAATTCGTTTGTCTATAAATATCTCGAGAGCGTCGGATTTATATGCAGACAGAAAGATTCTACTATCTCTCTAGGAACCACAAAATGGTCACCCAAGCCTCGAAGTAACTCGCTAACGGATGGAAGGCACGGGGTAGGATATCAAAAAAGATTCTGCGTACACGTTCTGCTCTCGGATATGGATCGTCGGTGAAAATAACGTGAAAAATGACAAATTAACAAATTTCAATAAACTATCGTTCATCATCAACATTCCAATCACTAGAAGCCCACGCTGGTAAGGGAGTCTCATACTCCCATCCAGGCCCACAGTAGCGCCAAGCATGAAGATACATGACCAAATCCGATGGTTTTGGATCACGATACTTGACTTTACATTCGTAACAGTGTGGATCAACTGTTACTTTGTCATTAGTAAAGTTTGAATCAGGTGGCTCACTTCCAGTTTGTGTACCGACCGTTACTTTAAGTGCAGATGAGACTGATGGTGGTTGCTGTTGCTGCTGCTGCTGCTGCTGTTCATCGTCTATGGCGCCACTAATTGATGAGGGGGAACCTCCGCTTTCCTTATCACCGCTAGAGTTTGAGACCCGGTCCTCAATATCCAATTTTGATTTGAAGAGACTCATCTCTGTGTCACCGTCCATGCCCAACCAATTTTCTGCATTGTGAATGCCAATCAGATCCTTTACCAGCTCCTCATCGGTTTTGCCAATGTTACCGCCTTTTCCTTTCTCTGGTCCAAACACAGTGTGATTGTATAATGGGTCGTTAACCACTGGATAACCCAAGTACTGCAGGTGCACACGTATTTGGTGCATTCTACCAGTTTGTGGTTTGCAAAGAACAACTGAGGACTTGCCGTTGTAGGACAAACGTTTGAAACGAGTGATGCAGTCCTTGCCTTTCTCAGATACCTTACACACACCGATTTTGTATGAGACTACCTCGATTGGCTCAGAACAGATCACTTCCTCTTCCGGAAATTCACCTTCCACGCGACAAACGTACTGCTTCTGTACCTGGGTTAGAAGAATCCAACAATTAGTTTGTTTGTATAATGATAATTCATTTAAAAGGATATAATTATTTTTCAACGCATAATTCTACTTTTATCTCGTCAGGCTCGTTAAATATTCATAACCATATATATTTCTGTGCCTCACAGAATTTTCCAAGAATATATTTATGAAAGTTCATCACGTATGTGCCAAGTGTAACAATGTTACTCATAAAATTGTATCTAATTTCGTTCCCATGCCGCGCTTTATAACCGACAATTCTACACTCAACATTTCACCAATAGTTGAAAGAAAAATCTCGTACACGATGGGACACTGATCCTCAAATAAGTTTCTCTAGAATATCACATTCTGTCAATTATTAAAATCTAACGAAATTTTATTTTAATGATATTCTGAGAATTTTAATTGAATAATTTAATATTAACCATGCTATTTGAATTAAAATAATCTGATTGAAAGCAGATATGAAATTCCATTACGTAATTTGGAGTTGAAGCGAATTAAAGGAGCAGAGCCTCTCTTCTCTACATTTATGAATAATTTTGACAAATTACCTGTCTATTTCTGATTTGATGCTCCATTTGTCTTGCCTTCTTTGGAGTTCTACCAAACAATAAAATTCCACTTGTCAGCCTATCGAGCCTGTGGATTGTCCTCAAATTCTTCAAATTGTACTCTTTAGCCAGTATAAATACGACAGTATTGTGTCGATAACGACCACATGGATGAACCTGCAATCAACCAAGAGAAAGAAAAAAATAATTCAACTTTTAATGTTGAAATAATTACAAATCAATAAACTGGGGAAATTGAAAGAGAGTGGGAAATTAGGAGAAGGTGCTCACTTTGAAATTGTATATTACGATAAATCAAGAGAAATATTGGTGATAGAATTTTTTTGATGATTCTCGTTTTTTATATTTCTCCCTCTGGCGATTCGTGAAATCATCCATCGTTTTATGATGGGCTGAATTTATCGAAAAAATATATGAAAGGGAGAAAAAAATACGTAATATATGGCTGTATACAGGAAAAGATACGAAATATCCGGGGCAAGATCCGTACACGTAAACAGGAAGATGAGCTACCGTAAATCGTTGTGATACAGCTGTTGTTTCGGGGATGCATCGATTAAATGAATTTCAATGAATTCAATATACCAGGGATTCACTTGTGAATTCATTGAATCAATTACTCACGCAGAATATTTTCTCGTCTTACCCCAAAGTTCATGCTATTACAAGTTAGCTCGTAAAATAATACAATATACATTGTATAGGAGAGTCTATGCGTTAGAGTTTACCACCAACCGCTTGGGGACATTCCTTCTCTTTTTTCTTTCAAAGGAGATTTACTATCTGTTATTTTTATTTATTCTCTTCATTCTTCATTTTTACTTTCTCTTTCGTTTCATTCTACTTTATGTTTTTTTTTCCCCTCTGCTTTCACATACGAGACTAGGATAATAATGGTAAGAGAAGAGAATACGGAAGTGGTCCATGAATCGTACTAGCTGGATGTTGGCCAAGTATTTTTATTACTCCAGTCTTTTTTGTCACACGCGTTTTGTGATGGTTAATAAATATTACATTCAGATGTATCGTCTTTTTTTTGCTGGAAAAAATAATGAATAATAAATATGCGAGTGCAGAGACATAAAAAATTCCACCAGTTGATTCGTTGATTCTACGAAAAAAAAAAAATATCATTGCGTTTTTTTCCAAACCCAGTGAATTAAAAGGAGAAGAAAAAAGGCACATAATTTCTTTGCCTCATTTATTCCTCTTCATCATTCTGAACAAATGTCAGGATGAATTCAACGCTCATTTAAATCATGTTTACGACACCAAGAGTTGTATTATCAGCTGGAAGAATCACGTCGGATGGACATGAAAAATAAAAACTAGTGTTCGAGATGGATTGTGTAATGTGGTGGCGATCGCTATCGTCGATGCAGTTTGTTTTCCCTCGATGCAATTACTTTCAGTTCTTTTTTCTCCGTTACATGTTCTTTTTTTAATTTATTCCCTTTTTTTTTATCTTGTCGTTGTTTTTTTCCCCCCCTTCCACCCGATAACGGATATTTTTTTGCACGTTTTTGTACTCTCTACTCTCATTCATTTCCCTCGTTTCTTTTTTTTTTGTTTTATTGCTATGAATATGAATAGGGAATTTATTTTGAATAGAAAGATGAAATTTATGTACTCCGAAGGTGTTTATCAAGGTGGATAATGAGACCTGGTTAAGTCGTGTGGGTAACGAATCACCGTGACGCTGTGGGATAATATTGTACGCATGTAATGCTGCCTTTTGGTGATGTCAAAAGTGGATCGATTGTGATACGGCACGCGATCCTTGCCTTTTTTTTTAGCTGAATTAATTAATATTAATTAATGTTTGCCCATAAATTAATAAATAGAGTAGTTAAGAGAGGAGATGACAAAGAAAGTTTTTAATAAATTTCTATCTATTGTGTATTCAAGCCTGATAAGCCGATAATTCTCATTTGTTTTTCAACCCTGAGGTTTTTTACCTGATACCCGTATTAGTTTTCCGCTTTTCCTCATTCTTCATATATTTTTTTAAATTATTCTTTTTTTTTCCCCTCTCAACTATGAATATGGAAATATTTCGGGCGAATATCACAGTCGCACGGATTCTCACAATGACTCCATTTTTATTTTCCTCGTATATGAAACGTCAGTGTCTCGTTTATCCTAATTAGCAATTCCAGATAGTCTCTCTAGTTTTATATAGTTTGAGCCACATTTAGGTTTCTCGTTTGAAAATAATTCTGTCCAACTCGATCTCTCGTTCGCATTTTCCCTTCTTGACGAGGTCTCGTTTGTTACGTTGAAAAAAAAAGAAACCGGAATTTTACAGTGCAAGGAAACTCCACGTACTAACATTGATAATTAATTCTCATGTTTATCATTGTGATAACGAGGAGTATGAATTAACAAAAAAATAAAAAACAGAGCAAAACAAAGAAGTGAATAACTTGAAAGTGAAATAATAAAATAATATGAAATAAAAATTTAATCGCATGTGCGATATGAAATGAAACAAGAGACTAGTAACGTTGAGTACATGATGAAATTGCAGGAGTGATAGCCAACAGAACGAAAAAAAAAGAGCAGAGGCAGAAAATGAAAGAGAAATTACGGAGAAAGGTGGAGGATTGTGCACAAGCGAGTTTGATTGAATAAAAAAGTGGAATAGTGAATGATATGTGTTTTAAAATGTAAGAGAGATGAGGTATGAATAGGGAACAAATTAAGGGAGTGATGCAAGTGAATTGTGAATATACAGGAGACTCTGGCGTCATTGATCTCTCATAAATATGTAGTTTAAGGAAAAATAAAAGCACAAAGAGTGCATCTTCAGAGATAAATGAGAGGAAGAGAGAGAGAGAGAGAGAGAGCAAAGCAATGGCAGGCACATCTGGCAGTACAGTCCTGGCAGTACACCACTTACAGGGATGGAGGCGGGCTTGTTGACCACGACGACGTCCTCGTCCATGTGTATCACCGTGATCGGCTCCGAGGTGACTGGCACCTCGTGTCTGCAACACACCAATCATAACCAGCTTAACGCGGCTTTGTTCCCATTTTCTTTTCTTTATTTTTCATGTGTATTCATGTATTATACTAAAAATTAGCATGTAAAATTGTGAGATTAAATAAATAGATATAAAAATAAAGCTATAAATGAGCACTGAGAAGGCAATCAGGCTTCATATACTATACCGTCCTTTCTGAAAACATCACAAAAGGCCCATAATAATAATACATAAATCCCCATTGATTAAACTTCTCAGATGAGAAACAATTTAATTGATCTCATAATGAACGTGCAGACACAATTACCATAATCCTCTAAATTCTCGTACATGGGAAATCTTCAATTTCACCGATCTATAGCTCGTGATTATTCCCCGACAAATATACAAATTGAATGAGCAAAATCGAATATATCGATTTTGAATATTCGATTAGTTGTTGTATTGTACATTTGTGGAGCAATTGAATCAGCACTGTGTTACCTGAGGGAATTTGTTCAGTGATTCTGTGGTGGAACTCTATAACCGCCATTATAAACGCATTAGTGTAAAATGAAACTCAGTGAGGTTCGTCAATTTCAATATCTCTACAATCCAATCGGAATAATCAACGATAAAGGAGAATGGTTTTTTTTTATCCCCCCATAAGAATTATAGGGATTGAATATTCCACACCACATACAAAAGATGTCACGTTATTTAACTGAGGACAGACGATTCTCACTGTCAGCTTTCGCCCACATACGCTACATTTAAAAAAAGAAATAATGATAAAAAAGAATGGGGGAAAAGGGCGAAAACGAGAAAAAAAAGAATCACGCGGGCAACAAAGCGTTCTCCTCGCACGTACGAGACTCGAATCACCGAGGCGAGAAGGCCATTCTTTTTAAAAACTATACCACCACCACCACCACACAAGTAGATGAGTCTCTCCTCCCTATTTTTCCTCTTTTCTTTTTTTTTTTTGCTTTTCTAATTTCTTTCATTTCAAATTCTTTCCTATATTTCTACATTTCTATTTTATTTTTTTTTCACTTCTTCTCTTTACTCTCATCGTACCCACAGTTTTCATGAATTTAACACGACACATACTCCATGTGATTCGACGTTCCACCAGAGTGATTATACGATTCCCATGTAAAATTTTATCTTTCTATTTGATTTTTTCTTTTTGTCTCTTTTTTTTCTGAGAGAGGGAGAGAGAGAAATGAAAATACAATTTAAACTGAAAATTGATGTGTACAGAAAGTTACTGTAATGTATTTCATTCTACTGTGAATTGTAGATAAGAAAATTTTCAATGGAAATTATCTTACTTGAAGTTTGTCATAGTTTATAATAATACGGATTAGACTTTGTAATGAAAACTTTATAAGTCTGTGAAACAACGATAACTCGGCGATAGACAATTTTTTTCTAAACGTGTTAGCGATTCTGTAGCACTTTCTCGTGAATCTCATATCCGGATTTAATTCTCATTAATATTAGTGAATCTCACGCGAGATTAGCTTGGCATATCGATTTTAACATTGGATTACATGTTGATGCGAATTGCGTTTGCGTGCGTTTTTCCTATGGAGGAGGAGAAATGCCCACAAAAGTGTGGATGAATTACGAGAGGATAGGAGGCCGGTTAGCACGCGATCCAGTCAGTCCGATGTGGATAAACGTTTCTCAAGGTACAGACGAGACCAACAGATTTGCACGATATTATCGGCTAGTAGGTTTTCAGATAGCTAAGATGGGTCGAGACTAAACGGCCTCTGAATAATAAATCATTCTGTCTTATGCGCCCTCGACCCTTGGGGCTAAATCCCACCACACTATTACATTTATATCTAACGATTTTTTGCCAATCAGTTTTTCAAAAAATTATCTACATATTGATTGATTATCTATGAACATTCAGCGATTTACGAAAGAAAACTTCTGAAGTCTGACTAAAAACTGCTATTTTCACTCTCGCAGAAATCAATCCAGAGTATTACTATTATTTAATCGGTTCTCATAATATTCGTGAAAGCTTCGTATTATTGAGCTACGTAATTATCATTTAATGGATTATTCTGTCTTTGAATATTTAATAGGTTAATGTTATCATTAAAATGTTCATTTCCAAATGAAGAAGCACAATTAGTAATAACCAATAGTAGTTTAATGGCAATATGAAATCTATATTAACATTTAATATCTCAATATATTGGGGGAAAAAAAGAAAATCTGTTATTATTCGTTCTTTTTTATATTAAAAAATACGGAACAAAATGGAATGTGATGTTATCAAACAATTTTGGGATAAATTAGTTGATTAATATGGAATGCTTTGAATCAATTACACGTACTAATGATGGAGTAATTTTTTACTTCAGAGATCGTTGTCGAGGGTTGTTAAACATTAAATTATTTGCTTGAAGCAAATGGTATGAATAATTAAGTACAAATATTCCTAGTATCCCTAGCCTGGCGAGTCATTAATGAATTATTCACTTAATGAAGTTTCAATTGAATAAATATTCCCTGTTATTCTTGTTTCACGTATATTTAACTTTACCACAACAAATTTTATGCTCCTTTGGCAAAAGCTCCGAGTTAAAAGCTGTTGCGAAAGGAAAGAAAAATAATAAAAATAATTCAAAAGGACAAGAAAAAGACGTTTGAAGTTGGCCACACGAGTTTCACGTTATACGGCAGCAGTAAAATCGTTTACGACTTGACTTGTCTGCACCAGTGAAATATAGATATTTATTTGCTCCGGGTCAAAGGTTTCGCAATTGAATCTTAAGGAATAATCCACTCTAATTATTTTTCAATATATCTCATTAAATTATCTATTGAAAATAGATGAATTAAATTGATTTGTGAGGTGACCCTACTAAGCTGGAACACGCGTTTCTCCACAAGGCTCAAATGATTTGCCAAACGTCCAGGAATGTGGAGGGAGGTAAAGGTGGATAGAGTAATTGTGTATAGGGTACCTTTGAACAATTTCATATGCCTGATTGCGTTTGAGTTTGAAATCAGTGAGTACCACTCTCAATTGAGATTGTTTCCACTGAGATTGAAGAAACTTGGTGAAGCAGCAATCGGCCAAATAACTTTGCACTATCTTTATCGAATTCACCGAGTAGTTCAAGGACCACTTTCATTTAGAGATGACAATCCATTGATCACGTACATTATTTGGGTTTTTATTTATTTTTTTCATTTTTTCAAGAGAAGAGAATAAAGTATATATGAGGGATGAGTGCAAATATATGATATGGCGATACACTATGCGTTAGTATTTTCGCCATTACGGTAACGCTAATAGCTTTATCCCATGGCTGAAACTCCTATAAACGTCAAGCGTAGATTTACGTAATTTTCCGTCAAATTCACGTTCAGTGGAAAAACATATGCTATATACCATAGTCTATGAGCATCCAGAGTACTCTTTATCTGAATTTTTTAATTGATTTAAATTCACTAGTGAATAGGTAAAATAGCATAGATATATATATTGTTATGCTTTTCTCAAAATTAATTGTTCACTATTTCTCTTAGTTTTCCAAATATTACACAAAAATGAATGAAATAATCATAATAATAATTATTATCCAGCTTCACCACTTCACTTCACTGAGTAAATATTACTCCAAGTGAATTAGAATAATGTTGATTCAAAACGGTTTAGTAATTACAAGGGCTTGGAATATATGTGACTTTAAGTAATTTAGTTTTTCGAATAATTTTTATTAAATTCACTACTCTCAAAGAGTCTCCTCTTCGATATTAATTTAATATCTCCCCATTAGTTGTTTGATTGATCAAAGAAATGAGAGAAAATATAAGTAAATCTTCCTGAAGGTCTCAATCTCTGTTTGTCTTTTAATTTTCTTCAATTACTTTATCTTGATCAAAGCAAAACTTTAATTTACCTGTCTCATCCAAGAATTCCTTCCTTTTTTTTTAAGCCCCCAAACGAAATTCGTTATTTTTCATTTAAAAATACCGGGGAATCTTGGATAAAGGAAAATAATCCTTATATATTGGGATTAAGAGTGCAGTATTTTTTAAATAATAATGTGGCTTCTTTTTAATAAGGAATATAATTCTCTACAGAAGAGGTCTCTTGATATTTCGACGTAAAAAGCCAATAGTTATGAGAAATAAACGGGAATAACCTGATGTGATTCACTCTGTTTGCTCGGTGAAAACACCACTTGCTTGTTGGGCATTAGGTGTTGGGGAAGCAACAGTTTGAAGAGAGCAGAGTGAGAGGAAATGGAAGAATGGAAAAACGGATAAATGTTTGGATGAAATTCTTATCTTTGTTTGTTTCTTGTTTCTTTTTATCTGTTTTAATTTTTTTTCAAGGCAGGCTTTGCACGGCTCCGACATTTTTTAGAAAGATAAACAAGTTTGTTGATTTTCCATTGCAATTCCAAATGAGGGAAGGACTTATTTTCAATACTAAATGAAAGAGCTTTAGCTTCTCATACCTGTGAACAACGTTGGCAAGGAGATCATTGTGCCGCAATCTGTAGTCAACATCGACCCTCTGGTAATTGACCGTAAGAGTACCAGCTCGAATGCATCTCTCGTACTCCTCAGCTGGATGAGCACGAAATTCACGGGCAAACACCTCGAGAATCTTTTCTCCTACCCAACGACCCTTAGTAAAAGTTGTAAATGTGAAGTAGTATGGATAAACTTTTCGGAGTCCTGAAAAAAACGAAAAGAAAAAAAAAAAAAAGAGATGAAGAATTTGAATTAATTTGTTTAATAATTTATGTGTGTTTTTTGAGGAAGAAGAGGCTGCTGAAAATTCTTTGATAATGGCCTATAGATTTTTAGTCAAGTAGAAAACGTGCCAAGTGAGGCTTAAAGAGGGAGTCTACATGAATACATTGCTTGACTAGAGTAGTTTTTCGAGTAGGCACCTATGAGTAAGAATAAGAAGAGGCTCAACTTGGGCTCTTCCGTGGTCTCACGAGACAATGCCACTCGTTGCTTGGAAAACGAGCTAGCCTTGCAAGCACATAGGACTGTTATACACATTTGGACTTGTATACATGTTCAAGAGACGAGAGAACGAGCAAAAGTAGAGAAGATTTTTGAGGACCAGTTGGAAAAGTTTCAGCTGAAGACTCCAGATGCGAAATACCTGCTTTTAGCCTTTCTTTCACCCGTAACTCTTTTCTCTTATTCAACAACCCACTACAACTACTGGCTTGCATAAAATCCCAACTGTATTCCGTGGTAAAGTCTGGAATTACATCTTCTGTGTGGAAGGAATTATTTCCTTTATTCCAATGAGAAATTAAAAATATCAGGGACAAGAAAATAAATAATTAAAAAGTTAATAAATTTTAGCCCTAACTCTGGAGTCTCAGTTTCCTAGCATAAACACAACAATTATCCCAGCATCAATTACAAAATGTCACAGACATTTTGACTCTGTTTTTGCATGTGTCTCACTCGGTTTTTCATTAACGCCCTGAGCGAAACGAATTCACGCGTCTGTTACAGGTTACCTTTCAGCCATCCTAATTTTTTCACTTTAAATCGATTTTTCGTTTCCTCTCTTTTCAATTTGGAATTGAAACTGGGGCTTTGATTAACAATAGCATATTCGATGTGGTGTGACATTGGAATTGTGAGTGAATTTTTCCAGAGTTTTATAGGATAAAATAATATTTTAATGAAATTCAAGTACTTTTTCAACAGTTCAACAGCATTTTGCATTTTCTGAGTAATTTACGAATGGAGAATGTCAAATTTATCGATTTTCTTCTCAACTCTCTCGATTTTTCCATCAACGTAAATTAGAGAAAAAGTAAAAGCACTATAAACTTCCGGCTCTAGATTATTTTGTAAAAACAAAAATCATGTGGATAATTGGGACCTTTCAACGACTAATTTCCGGTTTACTCGTTCAATTCCAGTGTTGCAGACGGAATTATAGAAAAAAAAAAAAAGAAAAGACAATACAAATGGAGCATGAAAGAAATGAGTGAAACCAAAGTAAATAGTCCAATGATTGGTTTAAATGTTTGATAGTCGAAAATGGCATTCTTTCTTGAATACTTAATTTCTCATTGCACGTGAGGGAAATCCCTGACTTGTTGTGAGCATTGAGAACATTTAAATGTAACTTATTTCATCTTGCCTTCACTGACAAACATTTATATTTATTTTATTGACAGCGAATAAAGTTGCTGCGGTCTCCTTTATTTAATTTTATTATTTAATAAAAAGAGATGATAGTTGTAAAAACTGAGAAACATTTATAGCTTGCTTCAACAGCGAATTTTATAGGCTAGTAAAAATATCAGTAGCCAATGATGGAATATTTATTCCAACAAATTATAAATTGTTGTTATTCAAAAAAATATTATTTCTTTTATAATACAAGGGCCACTGAAAAAGTTTAAATTCTCTTTGTATTCTCTAAATCCTGTATCCTGTGGATTTAGTTTTTCCTTGAATTTACCTCATTGTAGGCACTCTACTAGGAGCTTTAAACTTGACGACTATTGTCACTATGGCTCTATTGTCATGTTAATACTGAGGAAATTTCATTCGAAAACATCTGAGCTCTAGTACTTGGTTTCTTTTTGTTTTTCCCCACCCATTTTATCTCATGATTTAACGAGGACATTTCAAGTGTCTAATTTATATTTATTTCCGGGAATAGAGCGCTGTTCCTTTCCTTAATTTTTGCATTATTCACGTGACGTGAGCTTTAAAAAAATAACGGTTTTCCATCAAGAATGGCTTTGCCCTTCCTTGACAGCACGTAATTCTAGATTTTTACAACGATCCTAGAAACGTGGTTGGGCTAACGTTGACTTTCGAATTTTTTCGTGAGCTATTGAATGAAAACTCCTTGAAATGACTAGGAGGGTATTTCCGATGATTCCATTAAAATATTTATGGAATTTATTCAAAAATTCAAATGAATATCGATTCTCCCGTGTGAAAACTGAGAAAGAAAGTGAAATTAAGTGGATGAGCAATTGAAATGCAACTTAGAAATAAAGAAAGAGCATGAGGGACATTTTCCTCGATGTAAAATCACTTGGACACACAGACTCGATCCTCGGGTGTCGACTATGAAATTCATACGCGTTGGGCGAGAAGGGAGTACACTGAATATTTGACATGGGATTTGACAGGCTCGTGTGCACGTATATATGCATAAAGAACACTGTGCTTGTCCGAGAGGAATACAGATCGTCTGTCATGTTTACAGTGACTTTTTTCATTCGATATTTTCTATTTTCAAGAGAATAGAAGAGGAGGAAGAGAAAAATAATAATAAGATATGTCATTGCAGTGGGTCTGAGAATTTCATTTGATTTAAAGGCTCAAACGTTCTAGTGGAGTGCTTTCAGCAACGTGAAATTGTTCGATAACTTGGGGGCGGAATGAAATTCAAGGTTTTCACATTTGCCCATTTCGATATATTTCCAACGGTAAATTATTCTTCTCCATTCAATTCCGATTCTTCAAATCACTGTAATTTTCACGATAACGTTGGAGAGCTTTTATTGAACAGCCAACAAGAAGGGGAACTTGAGATTTTTACCGTAACAATTTTTCTCAAGCAAGAAAAAATCCACGCTCATAGACACCAGATGCTCTTCTCTTCACTGAATATTCCTCTTCGTAGGCTCGTACAGTTGTCGCACTTTTCCCTCGAGTCGCTCCAAGGCTTTTACAATGCCTTCTTCCCTTCTCTCTTTTTCTTTCCCTCAGTAGTGTCTACTGGTCTTGGTGTACGGAGTTGCCCTCGAGCGACACAATTTTCCTAGTGGAGAACTCTGTGAGAGATAAAACGAAGAAGAAAAATTCTTTTCCAGTTTGCTGCGGCGGAGAGAAAGAAAGAAAGAAAGAAATAAGAGAGACAAGGGGACAAAAAAAAATAACCAGCAAATGGGAGATATTACTTTTACTTTCATGTATATGAGAGGAATCTGATGTCTTACTTTCGACGAGCTTGTGAATAAAAATGAATTGGTGTTTTTTCTTTGACTCCCACTACATCAAGTCTCCTTGAATGACGTCATGACTTGATTACACAGGGAGGAAAGTGAAATAAAATACTGCGATAATAGGATGAAAAAGGCTTTGTTTTAAATGGGGAAAGAGGGGAAAGCTGCTTTTATGTTTTAAAAGCATTTGCAAACATTAATATACTATTGTTGGTGGAAAATTAGACGAGGTAGGCCTTATTGTGGAAAAAAAATTCAAATATCCCCTGACATTTATCTCAGATATTTGTAGAATCAATTGTCAAATTGAGAAATCCATAACAAGCCGGGATGAAAAGTCTCGCAGCGAATCCCTCGAGAATTGGAAGGTAGGGATAAATAAATGAAGAATAATGGATAAACTCAGTTGGATTTCTTTCTCATCCACAGTACTTGATTCTCCACAATTTACTCCCTCCTCCAGAGGAAAGCCCATGTTTTGGAGCAGTTGAGTTCTACGTGATTCAAATCTAGATCTGATCCCATCTAAGCTTTTCCACTAGCATTGGCTGTTACGAGTCATGAAGACCGTATCCGCTTTCACTACCACCACCAACTATTCACTGAAACCGCACCTTAGCGGGTTATCTGGCCGTCTATCCCCTCCCTTCTTTTTGGCTTGTGTTATCGAGCCGCAGAAATCCCAGGGCCAAACGGTAATTTGGACGATGCCTCAGACGAGAAATCACTGGGTGAAGCCTTCTTCTCTTCCTCATTCATCCCTCATTCTGGTTTCTTGGTTTCTCTGTTAAGCGCTATACAAGATACTTTATGGCTAATGCTAATTCAAGGCCCAACTAAGAGATTATATGGATTTAAAAAAAAAAAGAAATTCATAATTAAGAGAATCTCAATCAGATATAACTCGCTGTCCAACCTCACAAAAGACTGATTCATACTTGTACTAAACCATGCCACCTGAATGGTATTAATAGGTCTTTGTTTCGTTGGAAATTCTCAGTCCTCTCACTCTCCATTAAAACAAGCTGTACGCCACGTAGTTCAGGCATACGTGAACAAACGAAAATGCACGCTGTTGAGGAGGACTACTAGTAGGAGGTGGAAAAGTGAATGGGGGATGGTGTGCATCTATTATTTGAAATGTAGAGCAGATATCGGATACCGATACTTTGTGCAGTTTCTAAATGTTCGATCGAAACGCACGAGGGATGAAAATCCAACACACCTCCTCCCTCTTCTCCATTTTCTTTTCTTCATCGTATATTGTATTATAGCCCCAGTCAATAGACACAATGTTCAAATAAATATGAGAGATATCTTGCTCTCTCAACACAATTTCATACGGTTCGTTCAGTAATGTAGAGTATCGTTTGATTGACACTTCATTTAATAATCATATGCATTCTACTTTGTTCCAAGATATCAAAATAGAATCGATTAATTCATATGTCCACGTGATGATTGATGCTTTTCAATTCTCTAATTTGAGGGTAAATGTAATTACGGAGCGTGACTTGCATTTATTTGGCTTATTTTCTAAAAAATTCATCACAATTTATTGTTGAGTGATAAATTTTAAAATAAAAATAATTCTTGAAAAATAATAAGTAATTAAGACGAGTTTGGCAACTCAATAAAGTACTGGTGGCCAAGCCAATCACCAATCGGGCTCAATGAAAAATTGAAAGAGTAAGTGAAAAAGAAAGAGTCAATATAAATAAATGGAAGTAGTGCAACTGCAGTAAACATTCGCGACATATAACTCTATATATATATAGATATATATATATGTATATGTGGGAATTGATGAAGAGAATGTGAAAAGAGAATAAAATAAAATAAAAACTCACCATTCTCAACGTAATAGCTGGTCTCGTTGTACCGCTCGTCTGTGAATCCTGGTCTCTTTGCTTTCAGTGCTTTCGTTTCCAATTTCGCCTGTAACAAGAGAGACAGTTGGTCATTATAGTTGCTATATGGACGATATAAAAGTATTCAATGGATTACGAAATCATTGAATTAAGTTGATACCGAATGTCACGTATCCGTTCATACTACTTTATTATGATGAGAGAAGCTCCAAGTCATTAACAAATAATCCAAAATGGGCGGAGTGAGTGAGCACATTATGATAATAGACCAAACCCATTTCTACGTATTGGTAGAGGTCACCTGGGAGAACGACGTTTTAATCAATGCAATGACAATTAACGACCCTGGTAAAAGCGATAGATGACAAAAGGGCTCATGTACATAATCTATCTGAAAATTTTCCATCAAATCAACGCAGAGAATACCGTTTATTCCTTCAATTATACTATTTACTTTGTCTTGATTAATCGAGAGTCAAGACAGAGTATTTATTCTTCATTCAATATATAATTGTAAAATTAAGTAATTGGATAAATTTATTTTCCATATTCCATATATTGTGAATATTTCGAGTTTAATTTCGAGGCTCTGTAAATGAAAAATTAATTGTATTGCAATATTTTTCATTCACTTGATGCTTCATGTATCCATTATAATACTCCAATGAAAAACTCATTCATCCCTAATAAGAGTATTACTAATGGAATAAATAATTGGCTGAAATTCAATGGAATATTTTGTTGTTGTGTGAATGTTATAATAACAAGCTCGCGGCCCTCGATAATTGTTCTATTAAATTTCAATATATTCTTACATATCGAATATATTTTAGCAAAATTACTGTATAAATACAGTTTGATATGCCATTGACTTGATTTTTTTCAATTTTTTTCATCGTCAATCTCTATTCGTTTTCATCATTTCGTTGGGAAAACCGCAGTTGGTAACGCTCCTGTGAATTTCTTTGGAGAGGAAAGAGTGAATGAAGAAGGATTGGCTGAAAGCCTCGAGGTCTTATTGAAAATCAAGTTACAAAAGGTCTTCCGGAACTATTTCAATTTATTCTTTGGATCTGTGTATCTTTTTCAGAGATTATCTTTTCTTTTGGTAAGTAGGAAAGGGAAATGGAAGGTAGACCATAATTAGTTGATGCTTGAAGAGCTCCAGTTTTTATTTCTCTATAGGGAAAGGTGGGATAAAAATCTGCACTGTTTGTGTATTGTCCCGATATTTGTATAAATGATGAAAGACATGAGGGGTGATGTTTGTACTGGTGTAGTTACATTTGTGATGGCCGAGGGCATGCAGAAACACTTTGCATATGTCTCTGTCTGTGTTACATAGCTCGTTCTCTTTGTGTGTTATGGTATAATGCCGATAGTTTCCTGCGCTGAGATAGTATTTAGTTGCATGTAGAGGGAAAACGAAACGGATTTTGTGTTGGAACGATGGGGAAATGAAAGGCATTCATTTGTATTTTATCCTGGAACTGTCAACATGCGAGAAAATACTCTCGGCTTGATTGACAACTCATAGAGGAGGATTTATTCATTATTAATAATCAAGTCCATTGAAATTCAGAGGGGGCAAAAGAGATTAATGAAAATGATAAATGGATTTTTTCAATTAGTAGAGTATTCAGGGGACTCTTTATTTTCAGAATATTCTATGGCACAACGGAAACATTTTGACAGTGTATAAATAGAGTGGGAGAATTTAATGGAAATGAGAAAAGATTTGGAGGAGAAGAGACATGTGTGAATGAAGGAGGCAAAAGAAAAATCAGAGCAAAGGGGTAAGGAAATATTATATAATGGATAAGAATACACGGTAGTATAGGCAAGAGAGACGCAAGAGTTTCGTCAAATATCGACGAGACGGAAATATACGAGCAATGCCACACGCAATGAGGCTGACGTGGAAAGAGACAAATGACGGAGAGATCTCATTTTCTTTTCTCTCTTGAGGCCAACACACGTGTTTGGCTTTTTCCCTAGCTTAATTTTTTTTTCTTTCTTCCCACTACATTTTGACGCTGGGAGACAAAACTAACAGTGATGAACCAGTTGCATATTTATCATTATTATTTTTAGAAACGGAATGTTCATTCATCGAGTAGTTTAATTAATGATAATGTTTCACCTTTTTCAAGTCCTTGCTGGCGTCTGCCTCCTCTGCTTTTCGTTTTTCCGTTATTTTTTGTGAAGGTACGGCAATTGCAGGTTCCCTCAGTGGTTTAAGATCAACCTGAAATCACAAGAAGTAAAAAAAAAAAAAGTAAAAATTATAATAATAGTAGTAGTAAATGAGAGTCAAGTGACTGAGTGAGAAATTTGTTGGACGTAAAGCAAATCTCTTTAAGGTACTCTCTGAAGATTTCGTACATAGAAATAGCAGCAGCAGTAGCAGGAGTTGGTTTAAGGGTCGCCCTGACAACGCCCTTACCTGCATTGCGGGTACTTCAATATTTTCGGTTGACTTTCAACATTTCCTCACTACCCTCGGCGAATATTTAGCGCAATTAATTAATTTAATCCAATTTTTTCATGTATTTAAACTGCAGGAGTAATTCTTGTAGTTTAATAATAATCATTTGCATTTCATTCAAATAAAAACAAAATTTAATGAATTCACATCAAAGAGATAAATTCCCACGAAAAAGTATTTCCGTAAAATAAATTTTGAAACTTTCTCATCAGGAGTGTAGCTATATATATATATTTTCATCATGTTTTTTCCGTTTTTCAAAGTAAAAACATTTCAATTGACTCTATTACAAGTGTATCTCGTATTTTCTGTTTGATTTTACATCCGCTTTGAGATTGAGTGGAAGATAAACAATAAAACAAGGAAAAAATCAAATTGAAACTGAGCTTTGAGGATGTAATAATTTATTCTCAGTCAATTTACTCAGTGTTGAGTAAATTCTCGATGAGGAATTTCCCCGTGAGCAAAAGAGAGTAAAAATTTAGTCAAACGTCGATTGAGATAAACACACGACAGAAAAAAATCTATGCAAATTACTTTTCTCCAACTTTGCTCTACTGTAAACTACTGTAAATTGAGAATATTTCAATACGACAAGCCTCTCCTAAATCAATAATAATGATAAAGGTGATATTAGCACAGGGTCAAAGAGTGAAGCATCGAATACTGTTCAACACTAGTCTACACAAATAGAGCAACTCGTTTGCCTTGAAAAATATTGTAAAAAAATTTCACTATACATTTGCGTTAGATTCTTCAGGGCTAGATAAATTCCATATATTCTAACGAAATAAACAATATTATTCCGAAAACTATTAGTTTTATTGCTGGTTGAGGAAAAAAAAAATGTTGGCTGAGACTTATTGTTCCACTGACTAAGGAACTTGGAAAAAAAAATTGTACCGTCTGATTTCATGGTTGCTTGCACCACTTTCAAGTGACTCCTTTATTTTTGTGATATTTTTTCTCTCAATGTTAGGCATACAAAGGATTTAAACAGCGAGCAAACGCTCTAGCCTTTTTTTCCCACTGCAAGTGCTTTTTTTCACTTGTCAACAGAGGAATTCTGGAAATTGGAAGTGAGGAAAAAAAACAAGAATTTAATACAGAAAGAGTGGAGGGTTTTTTTTCGCCTTCAGTTACGTGAATAATGAAGAATTTATGCAGATAGAACATTAATTAATGAATTATTTTTTGGGTAAATATTATTAATTTAACACGAATTTCTCCCAGAAAGGAGAATCCATTTATTCCAACAGACATGGAATATTGGAAAATTTAGTTGATTGAATGGGAAAATTCTCCATTATTGAATTTTCCATTTTTTAAAACGTTTTTTCTTCCTTTTTTTTCACAAAAAAGAATGTTTATGTACATGAATTTGATATTGAATACATTCCGGTTCAATTGTGAAAATTGGAGGAGCAATGTAAACTCTGCAAGCTCCACTTCCAATTCGATTTCAACGAAAAAGGAGAGAAAGAACAAAAAAAAGAGAGAAAGTTGAAGCGTTGATAGGAGGTGCCTCGTGGGAGAAGGAAAGAGCGAGACAGAGAGGGATGGAAAGCCATGGAGGAGAAAATTTCGTGGTTCAATCGGATTTTCCACGTTTTTCCACTTCTACTCAACTTTGGGGACGTTTGGCTGTTTCTTTCATTTATGGAAAATTGATGAAAAACATTATTTTATGCTTTTTCAAGCACCACGTCGACTCAAGAATTTCCATAATAAATGGATAATGCTCGTAATACACCTGCCAATAAAACGCACTACCTAAATCATGATAAATCCCCTTTACTCTCTTTCGGGGGGGAAAAAAAAAAAAAAAACGTAGAAGAAAAATCCTGAATATATTTTATAGTCAAATGAATAACGTTCTAATGCAAAAGAATGTCTCTCAAACTCTTTTCTGTTTCGCTGAATTTATTTGCACTCTCATTTCCATCTCTACGTGTTGATTTTTTCTATTCTCTCTCACTTTTATTTTCATAACATTTATTACCATTTAAAGCCAAAGAATGAGAGGAAATCAAATCAAATTGAATTATTCAATTTCCTCGGTTTTTATTATTTATTTCATGAATTTTCCTTTTATTGACGTTGGAAAAAAATAAGAGTGGTCGCGTGGAGCCAACAATTTACCGGGTAATACATCTTGACTTTGCTGGCAATCGAACGTATAAGAGTAACTCTCTGTTCGTTACAGAGCACACGTTTCTCCACTTGTATAGATATATATAACCGGTAAATTTAATTCCAGATGTTTTTTCTCCTTGATATAGAGTCTTTCAATTTACGTTACAATTTAAATTTCCTCAGCTTTTCAATGTAATCATCAGAAAAGAGAAAAATAATAATAATAATCTTTGATATTTCCAATGATTTGTCTATGAAAACACCAAGTAGCATACTCGGTAACTCGTTTTTACATTTCCTCCTCCATCTCGACATTCTCATGGGACCGTAGATAAAGTATGAGGAGAGATAAGAGTGGGAGGGATGGAGGGAGAGAGGGAAAGAATGAAAAAAAGTAGTGGAAAAGGTTTTCAACGACAAGTCGCGTGGGGACGAATTAGTGTTTTACTTCCATCGTCGAAATTCTCTTGGAAAACTCGAGTAATCTAAGGGAAAATCAGCGAAGAAGACACCCAAGAGTAAAAAAAAAATAGAAAAAGAACGTGGTAAGAGAGAGATGAATATTTTCCCATCGCACTTCTTTATTCACTGGAAAATTCCGAGTCTGCAACTTTCTATCTCTGCATTTTCCTTTAATTCTATTCTCTTTTTTTCATCTCATTCGCTTTAACCACAAACTGAAATTGCGTGCAGATGCCCTCAGAGTATTCATAAAATCGAGCCCTCGGTTATGGCTCTTCTCTCCACTGGCGAATATTAAAAAGCTTAAAATGAGGGAAAGAAGAAATAAAAGGGGCACACGGGAGGACGGGGAAAAATAATAATAAAGATGAAATCGGTGCATTCCCATGGTTTCTGCAAATGAAGTACGACAGGCTCTAGTTATACCGAAGGAAATATTCATCCTCCTTCCACTCCACCAATGTCATCTCTATATCTCTCTCATTTCAACAATTTTTAGTTTTTTAAAATCTTTTTTTCAACTCTTATTCCGGATGGAGAAATATCAAAATGAAATTTGAGCATCTCGTTAAATTTACCATCATTATTTTCACTGATATTCCGGATGGATTACAGAAGAATAGAGTAGAATTTTTATCAAACAAAAATTACGTGATAAATTAAATGTTAACAAAATATAATGATTCTTTAAATAATACAAGTTTAAGTTGTTGTTATCTGTCATTTGAATGAGAGAGGCCAAAGGCTTGTGTTGATGCCGGATGTTGCGGATGCTGGATATGCATGAGTGAAATTAAAAAGAGAAGAAGAGAGAAGCGGAAAGGAGGTGAAATGTTTTGCAGTGTGAAATGTGCTTTGGTAACACGCCACTGTCTCTTATCCTTCATAGGAAACTTTGCCACAGAGAAAACGATCGAAAGGACATCGCGTGTACAAGGACCATTTTAATCTTCTCATTTTTATTCGCATTTCAATTACCCACTGTCCACTATCGCCATATTTCACCTCCAGTAGGTGGGGCAAAATAGAATGATGGGGCAAAACGGAATACTGATTAGCAGCAGTAAAATTAAAATTTTTAATGCCATTAAATTTTTTATGATGAAAGCACAACAAAATTTCCATTTTCAGTGAAAAAAGAACCTAGCATGTCTTGTATTACCCTCTCTCTCTCTCTCAAAAGAGTGGAAAATCACAGAGTCCAGCATTTAAATATCCCCCGTACGTTAATGAAGACAAATGAAAGGAAAAAAAAAAAAAATGATTCTTTTTATCCGTTTTCCTTGGCTCTAGTCTGTTGAAAAAATATAACTACACGGTCTTTCCAATAGATATATTCCAACTCAAAAACAATCCAAGTCAAAATAAAGATGAATTGAGTGGTAAAAAGTAGTGAAACAAACGAATGAGTGTACAAGTAGTAAAGGATAAAATGCAGAAAACAGGTGGCGTGGTTGTTGGCCAGAGTCGTGCCAATCCCATGCCTCCTTCCCTATCCGACAGCTGTTATGCCGAAAGACCGGGCTAGGGGAAGAGAAGAATGAAGGGTGAGACGAGCGGTGCCAGGAGCACCGAGCGCATTAATTAACGTCGGTGCGACGTTGCACTACCTCCGCCTCTTCTTGCCGCTCCTCAAACCCCGAGTACACCAAAGAACAAGAGATCGTATACGTTGATAATGTCTGACTTAGCATACATGTGTCTGTGTATTATTCGGAGTAGAATAGAGGCCAGCAGAGGGGAGAATACCTCCCCTTGCCTTTTGTTTCTTTCATCATACTATCCGCATCTATATCTATCTTTATACTCGTCTTTTTACATATTATTATTATAGATGTCTATTTCTATTATGAAATTTCATAAATTAATTAGTTTTATGGACACAATGGGGATTGTAGGAGAATAATTTAGTTGAATTCCATAATTCAAATAGTGGAGATGGGATAGAAATAATATTTCGCTCATTTCGTTTTTCGACTTGCGGCCAATGGCATTGGGGCGTGTCAGCCATAAAATTTTCGGATCCAGGTTTAAACGCCTGTTCATGTAGAAGAGGAGATGAAATGGAGAAAAGCGCCATCTTACGCACACAAACAGTTGGGTCGATAAAGCCTGTTGCTTGCCACAGAAAAAAAAAAAAAAAAAAACCATCAAGGTCATACAGATGGAAAAAAAAAGCAGCCAAATATCATGGCGTAGGAGAATATCTTTGATAAATTTCTATATCGTTATCCTTGATCCGAAAAGGAAAAAGTCTGTCAGATTTCTGGAGAAAGTAAGAAAGTAGAGCGTGAACAAATTAGAGGGTAAAGGGAAAATTTACAACGAAAGCAAATAGGCAGTGGAAAATAAGGACAGCAGCAGCAAAGTGGAATGGATAAATATAGGACGATGCGTACACCAGCGGGAATAAAACATCATTAAACTTTGAGAGGCGAGGCTCTCTTGGGTGCCCAGAACTGGGAGAGCGTTGTCTCTGTTAGAATGAAGAAGAAGAAGAAGAAGAAGAAGAAGAAGAAGAAGAAGAAGAAGATGGGGTGATGGCAATGAAGAGCTGTCTGACCAAGCACGGTTGAACTACTGCGCAGGAGAAGACACATGTACCACCGGGGCGCATGAGGTTGTTGGTCGATACAGGCCTGTTGCTGAATTAAAGAAAATTCCAAAAATATTGGCAATTTAATCCATGGACAATGAAATACAAGTTTAATGAATCGTATGGATCATTATAGAATTGTTGAAAGATGAATGTACAAATTTTGTCGAATCATTATACATTTTTAATGGAAAATAATCGATGGAATCGAAGGGTTAGCTCAAAAAATCCATTCGTCTGGGTCATCGAGCATTCGGGGGTTGAGTTAAGTAATATGGGGTCGTCTACCCTCAACCAGACGCTGGGGGTAAAAACTAAATTGTCTGGAAAGTTAATGGTAAATTTGCAAATTAACAAATCGCCAATTTCACATATTTAATCGAAAACTTTTCCTCCTGCAAATTGACAAGTGGATTGATTACTCGATAATTATGTTTGGTAAAGTTGATAAATTCTCCATTGTCCAATTGGAATAACTAGTGAATTGCTCAATGGCAAAATTTTTAAGGAAAATATAGTGTGTAATTTAGTTAATTGACAAGAGTGACAAGTTGCGTATCTGTAGAGTTTATATTTTGAATATGCCGAGTGGAATAGTGGCAAATAGACGAGGCTCTTTGGTAACTAAAGCCGAGCAGATTGGCCAGTTATATAGTAGGCACATTCGATGCTAGAGTTTAATGTTACAGAAACATGTACGTAAGAACCCTTTGAAGTTATCCTTAGCATTTGTGGAACACTCGAAATTGGAAATTGAGAAATACAATGAAATTACAGAGTAATTTTTACTCTGTGCTACTTGTACTTTGTATATTCTATGTATGAATTTAAAACTTTAATCTCGATTAAATGATCGAACAAGACAATTGTTCTTATAGATTTGTAGGTAAGAGACAAAAAAAAAAGGAAAAAAAAACTTTAGTACACGTGTTTCTGCGATAATGCTCAATTGATTTTACCCGTTTGGATATAATCACTTTAAATATTGATTAAATTGTTAATAATTCATTTGTGTATAGTGAACGTAATGGGTTATAGTATGAAACTTGATGGATTGCAATAAATTTATGAACGTATGAATTAATTATGGAGTTTGCAATGTTGATTTCTTTGTTTTTTCTCTCTGCTGGCTGAAGGAAAAGTATCGAATTGGACTCTATGAAATTTTTGCAACATTTAACATTTTTTAACTGAGGCCAATTAACTCAGGCTCGCGATAAAGTAATGTGACTGAATTTTACGAGTATCTGCACCTGAGCACCAAAAGGGAATATATAATGTAGAATGAGAAAATTAAGGAGACAAGACGCGTGGCGATGAGTCACGAACATTACACTCTTTTCTTGTGAAAGTGTGAGTTTTACATGGCTGACGTAAGATTTCCTCTGGGAAAAAGAGAGACAGAGTGAGTTGAGGAAGGTAAGACAGGGGAGGGCCAGTTGAAGAGGAACGAGTAGCAGGCACGAGAGAATCAAGGTATAACACACAAAGTCTCATCGATTTCGGTTTTAAGGCGGTCAGTTACGTCTGTGGATACTCTTCTCTCCCTTTTTTTATTTTTATTTTTTCGTTCAATCAATACTGTATTTTCGAGAGAAAAATAATGATTTCCATTTACATTTCTACAGTTTACCGTTTCACACGTGGTGACCCCGACAATTTTATATTTCATATTTCTCTACCTCTAAATTGACGAAATTGTAGAGTCTTGCATTGGACATATTCCCATATGGAGAAAAGAAATGCCACGGAAAACTTGTCATATGACCAGGCCAAAGTTTTATCACGAAAACGAAAATGCCCAGAGTTGTCGTGTTATTCACAAGTTTATCCTTGAAAATGTAGTAACTCCATCGAAGGAAATTGTATCGATTCTTCCAAATGACTTCTCTTAGAGACGATTACACTCTCGATAAGAGAAGGCACAAAAAATATTCCAACCATTCATGTCACTTTCACGAGGTCGCAAAGTATTTGTCGAATAACTTCATTTTTTAACTACTCTCTTGGCATTTAATGAGCTTGATTCTGAGGCAAATTCATTATTTTATTTGTTGAATTGAAATTTTGAGAATTACTGAAAATATTTGCACGATTAAGAGTTTGAATTTGTTGAACTAACAAACAACGAAACCTTCACTGGGTTAAATTGTTGGCAAACGCTGGGGCAAAAGGAGAGGGGAGACTGTGTAAATATATGCAGAGGAGGGTTTGAATGCTGAAACGAGAGAGTTTATCCAAAAGTCCATGAAATATCGATAACGAGCCCACCACCGCTCCTGGCATAATTGTTGTTAATGGCAGACAGGCAGAAGCTAGACTCTTTTAACAATGTCTCTCACTCTGGCAATTGTTGTAGATGTTACACATTTCATTAGTGAAGTGATGAGAATTAATTGTAACTGTTATGTAAATTTCAATATTTGTAAAAGAAAAATATATATACATATTAAATATTTTTAAAGATAATTGGCAAAACAATTACAGTTGTATTATGTAAGTTGTTGGCCTGATATTAGTTGAGTAAAAATATTTTGGCACCGCCTCTTCTCATTTAGCTCGAGACCTACGTAATTCCATAATACCACTGATTCGTTCAAACACACAGGTAGCTGCTTCTTGAAGTCATTGTGTCCGCCCCTTTATAACCTCCTACTTTGGCTCTCATTCACTGTATCCATCCATTCAAAATCTCTTTATACACCCGTCAAGTTAAAATCGCTGGTAGAAACTCATTTGCTTTGCAAATAACACAGTTTCAAAACTTAAAATCCATTTAATTAACGGCAGGATTCACATTCAAACCTGGATTAATGTTGAATTGAGAATTTTATGAAAAATTAATTAATAATTCTTCAAGAGAGAAGAAAAAATTCTTCATGTCTCCACAAAGCCCGAAAAACATTTAAACTTGTGCATTATCGTGTGTGGCAATTTCACCGGGTAAAAAGGTCAATCGTTTTCCCACGTTTAGACTTGACAAGTGACCTATTTGATTAATTTCTCTCTTTTGTGATAAAAAGAAGCACTTGGCGCTCTAGTTTCAGTATTTAAATGGCGAAAAAAAAATAACGTCAAACTTCATATATTCCATTTATTTAATCAACCAAAAGTCCATTATTGGCCAACAACAAACGAAAATTCATCAACGCTCGAAACTCACCAACTGCACTGATAATAATCAATTGCATGAAATCCTCTCTCTATGTCGCACCACTAATCTTCAACGGAAAGTTTTCAATATTTCCCAAACTAATCACATTGTACAATCTGTGTTTCTATAACTCTCGGTTTTGCCATAGGGGCGAAAATCGGCTATTTGAAATGATAAAGCAATCAAACCAACTTTCGGTTGAGGCCTTAACAATAGCCCTGACACCTGTAGGGGGGGGTAGAAAGGGCTGATTCAAAATAATACACGTGTGATTGTCCGGGAATCCTCTGGGTCAGAGCACGGGAAAAGCCCGGGCTAGGACAGAAAAGGGATGCGATCGGTTTTTGGCCAGTCAGGGGTAGAGGTAAAGATTTTACTGCATACAGGAGAATGAAACCCGTGTTATTTGCATGCGGTTGAGCATATTCACTGTGGCATTTTCATGTAAACGTATACATAAAACGCATAGCCAAAAGTGTCACAAAAACACCAAGTTCATAGCGCTATGAAGGGGATAGCATTATTATCCACTTCTTTTATACTATTATATTTTTTGCCTTGTAACCATAAAAAATCCTTTCATTGACAAATGAGAAATAATTGAGAATATCTCCCAATAGCTTAAATTGCAAATGACAATGAAAAACATAATAAAATTTACAAGAATGGTCATTTTTTTGTCCAAGGGAAAATAGGATTTTCGAAAGAATAGAAATAGCCTATCAATATGAAAAATAATAAAAATGCATTTTTGAGAGAATATTTTGGCAATCGACCTGCAACCAGTTACTGTTTTTTTGTTCCCTCTGCATGTAACGCAGAATTCGTCGTCAGTTGCACAGTTTTTAAACGATTGAGTGGAATTGATAAAACGAATGAAATGGAAACAAAAGCGTGAAGGGGAAAATTGATTTTTTTTTTCTTTTTTTCGGAAAGAATAAACAAAAAGAAGGAATATTGTAAAAAATGGTTGGTTCTACTAGAATTCAACCGAATGGTAATCGTGGTAGTTCTTTGGCTTCAATTTCACCTCAGGTCTCATCATATGCCAGCCTTAAAATATATTTTTAGGATATCGGGTGAGAGAGAGAGAGAGAGAGAGAGCTTGCAATGGAGTAGTTTGACATTTTAACCTCCGATGCCTTTTTTTTTGTATTGATTTCCATTAGAATAAACCTCGTGAAGTAGAATTTTCGGGGGTATGAGGAAACAATTCTGTTAATATCTATGGAAATTTGATGGCATTGTATTTCATATAGTGATGAAAATCTTATTTCCTACATATTTCTTATTGACAGTGTATAATTTGACTTTTCCCCATTATCTCATAATACAAATGCCAAAAGCTTCATACCCCATTCCATTGCACATGTCGTCTATGAATTATTCTAATTATCACATTCATTGGCCCTTTTTTTTCGCACTCTATAAAAATATATACTCAACAGAAAAAAATCTCGTTGAGCATGTCACGTTTCATATATCTTCACTGTACGTGACTTAATTTTGAAGAAACGTGTTAAAGCAGAATGCTTTTCTCACCCAACTTGCACGCTATCGTTGACATATTATTCAAAGAACAAAGCATCAAGTTAGTTAACATATTTTGTACTCAAAGCTTCCGCATTGTCTTATTCTCGAAATATACAGAAAAGGGCCGGGCAATATGAAGCAGGCTGGGTAAAATAAAATAAAAAAGAACATGTCCATTTGACTAGATTGTACTGAATCATTTATTGTCGCGAAAACTGACTGTGAATAAATAATGCCATATCATTACGAGCCAAAATTAGAAGCCAACAACACTGCCAATTACTTCACCTTGTTCTCGTCACTTCACAAACTCCTAACTGACAATTATTAAACGTGGCATCCCTTCATTCCGCCCAAGATTCATCATGAATAACATGAATCATATCAAAAAATTTTGAAATCCAGAAATAAATATGAAAAAAACACTCAAAGATTCACAGAACATTGTTCCCAATGTTACTCGCCTCGAGGGCACATCTCGAAGTAGGCAGAGAATATAAAATATGCATCATAAAATGTTTACTCCCTCAATGTTATCCAGGAAAATTAAATTATAAAAAACTTTGAGGGGAAGAGGAAAAAATAGGGGGATTGTGACACTTCCGACAGCGTCAGTTTGGTCTCTCCATGTTTCAGCATCTGGAGATACCATTGGAAGTTTTCCAAAAAGGTAAATTCATGGACACGACTGAGCGTGCTAGCGTTTCTCCAGCAAACTGACGCTCGAAAATTATTTATCTACAGTAGCAGCCACAGTTTGCTGACACATATTATTTTTTTTGAAACTCATACGAATTTAGAAAAGCTTTGACTATCCATCTCTCTCTCTCTCAATTTCAAACTCATGTAAAATATCATTATATATATTTTTTTCATGGAATTATGAGGTTCAAACGAAATGACTCGATTGAAAAAAAATTGACACAATGGAAATTTTAATACGAGAATTTATGAGACTGACATCACTCATGCATTAATATTTTTTTTTCCCTTTTCAACTTGAATTTGTAGTGGGCGTTTTCCTAATACATAACCTGTGACACATTAATCATGTCCGAAGATGATAGAACGCATTAGTTACTTTATTATAGTTAATTTTTCGTCACTCTGAAATAATGATTTGATCGTTCAACTCAACCTACCTACATATATGTTCATCTTATATACACACACACACAATTATCTATTTAAAATGTGGAGAAAAATGGGACTTGGAATGACGTGTATTAAAAGTTGAAGTAATCTTGAAAACTCCAGTGAAAAAGCCAAGTTTAATGGGTCCCTGCTGCTTTACCAAAGTCTCTCTACAATCTTCTTTCACTACTACACGCAAATAACCGAAAATCCTTACAATTAACTCACACAAATGGCAATTATGAATGTGACTTTCAGCGCTAATGAACGGCAAAGTTTTATCATGGAGATACTTCCATATTGCAAGTATAAGAGGTTTCCTCTGTATAAACGTTCAACAAAGTCCAAAGAGATTGAGATTGTGGAAATTAAAAGGAAAAAATGAATTTTCCATTGAGCTGTGCATTAAAATTATTAATGGTGTGGTCGGAGCATTGGGTATAAAGTAAATTAGTCATAAAGATGATAATAGATGAAGTTTTGATTGCAATTGAATAGAGAAAACTGAGATCTGTATTTCGTGGAGGTTTTCTATGAGAGAAAAAGTAATTTGGAAAATGATGTCATTTGATTAAGGGATATAATTGACGGTATAGTGCATGTATGTGTACAGGTTCCTCCTGGGTCAATTAATTGGGTCGACATTGGGGTTAATAGAATGGCGCGTGTTGTATACGTGACACACACAATCTAGTGACAAAGTAGAAACTGCAAAGTGTTAGAGGAGTACGTGGGTGAGAGTAGTATTGCTCATGATGATGTGCAAACAGGTGCTTCCAGTGAGTTTTACAAGAAAAAAAAAACGCTACGTTATGATGCATCAAAAGTGCATATTTATGGAATTATTTTCCTCTGTCAATTTTATTAGACAATTCTTTGGTAAAAGTATATAATTTCCAATCAGCAATTATAGGTAAGCGGAAATTGTGAGGAGAAACGTATAATTTGTCATATAATAAACTTTCTTACTCGAGGTATTTATTCGAGTGAAAAATTACGATAATTCAAATGCTCCTCGAGTTTTCTTCATATTATTACAAGTAAATTTCATTTTATTGCAGAATTCAATGGGAAAATTTCAATGGAATCAACTGTGAATAATCGGTAATAAATTATAAAAATCTACTACAATGTGTCAAGGATTTACCATTGACTTCATGAATTGTAAAAAAAAAACTTCAAGGCTGCTATAATAATTATATAAAAGTATAAAGGATTCAGAAGGAATTAAAAAAAAAAATCCGTTAGTCGATGTACGTTAATTCATGAAGAGACGAGATAAAAGATGCGCACGTTTGGCTTTCCAGTAATTTTAACTATCATCAAAGTACTGCAATGCTGATTCTGTATTTAGCACAGAGCTGCTGGAAGGCAGAATTAATACCCTTGCCTTCAGAAGCCCTGACTTACACACTGTTTGACTTGGGAAAACATTAAACTTTACGTGAGACTGAAAGGCAATGTGAAGATTAAAAAAGAAAATTAATTGAGAAAATATTGAATTACTTCATAATATTTAGTTAATCTCTCAGAATAGAATGGCTGAACTTTTTAAATACTCCATCATTGAACACATCGATTGGCATTTAAATTATGTAGGGCAAATCGGGGTAAAGTGGAAATTCGGAGCATGTGTCCATCTTACCCCTAATATAATTTTTCCCAGGCATTTTTTAAATCCGATTTATCATTACTCGAGAGAATAGTTTTTTTTTTACAATTTGATTTCAATGTTGCAATGCCCTCAAGCACTGTTACAAAACAATTTAATTTAGTTTATATTAACTTGGTTTGCAATCATGAATCCCCACCATTCTCTTTTTATTCATCTGCTAAACTTGTGTAATACAGCTAAATTTATTCATACCCAATATCATTGTATATAGCTATAGAAGAAATAGATAGAACGAGTTAACCTGAAGCGGCAAAAGGTTAAATTTTCATTTCACTCTTGTACGAAAGTCTACAAGCGTTGAAAGAAGAAGAGACGATTCACCTGATGACGTAGATTGTTGTTTGCTAGATAAACCGAGGTCATGGAATAAAGGATAGAAGAGAAAGGATATTAGAGAAGAATAAATGCTACGATGATAATGGGGAAAAACCGGTTTAAAAGATTATTAAGAATTCATGAGAGTGAATTCAGGAGATGCTGAAGTGAAAAAAGCAAGTAATTTCATTGTGAATTTTAGGATATAATGAAATGTAGAAATTAAAAACAGATGAAATATTAATTCATGAATTTGGTAATGAATAAAATGGGTTTGGATGATTAAGAGAAAATTTATGGCTACATAATGTGGAAGAACTACCTCATAAAATTATCTCAGAGGCCTAACATTAGATGTGTGTATGAAATATCTCGGTGAAACGATGCATTACAGGCACGTGTTTATCGTAAAATACAAGTGGAACGAGAAGAAACTCAAGTGCTATGGAAAAAACCTTGAAAATATTTCCAAAATCTCTTTTGAAGATTAGCATAAAATATCAGTAGATCTTTTTCTCTATAAAATTACAAGGGGCAAATGAAAATGGTCATCGGGTATTTTCATATGAATCCAGGTGCACCATGATTTTTCACTCGTTTTAATCCGCGAATCAACTTTTATCTCTCCAAAATTCAATGGAATGTAAATTTAAAATTCTCATATTATTATTGTAGACATATTCTTCCATTCACCAGTTGCCAGAACTACTCTTTTCTGATCGCAAAAGTGAGGTGAACCTCGCAAAAGAAGAAAAAAAAAAAATACCTCCAAGAAAAAGACTCGTAAAGACTTGGGTTATATACGAGTAGTTGGTATGTTTCACGTTGCATTGGGCCCAGACGAATTTCATATTTTACGATAAGCCGACGCCGACAGAGGTATACGCTCCGAATCGTACTAGAGAGCTTACACACACACATACACAAATCATCCCTGGATTCAGGCGTCTATATATATTTCTGCCCCATACACCGAGAGCAGATAAAAAAGGACATATACATTACCCGAACAAGGACGAGTGTATTTGTAGTTTAGCATTATTTTTTTTTTTGCATTCTACGAGCTGACTTTCTTTGTGATAGGTTATACTTTGGCTTTTTCAACGAATAACGAGAAAATCTAGAATACAGCATATGGCATACCAATATATCTAGAGTAACCATGTTTTATTCAGTTTTCTATTCAACTCTGAATCGTGTAGTTTTGAAAAATTTATTTGAATATATTCGGTGTATATTCGGTTAAGGTATTATGAAGGGTCTTTTCTGAGTGAATCTTGTAAATTCATTGATATATTTATTTTACACCCCTTTTTCCCCTGTGATATGACAAAATCTACTGGAGATAACGCAATATCAACGCGTACAGAAGATAAATAACGAAAAAAATACGATTGCGCAAGTCATGGTGGCGTGAAATTGACGACGGTTTCGCCCCACTCTTAAATTACTCCTGTACATTTAACGAAATGTCTCAACGGTGTACTTGGTCAATTCCCATAGAGAGAGAGAGAGGAAAAAAAAACAAATCAATTTTATGCTACTTCTGGGCCAAATAAAAATCATTCCAGTCTGAATATTCATCTATACACCGATGTAGTAGCACTCTGACCTTATTCATCTATACTGAAGATGATAGACGATAAAAATTCATCTCGTATTACATATTTTACGATACGAGGTAAGATGATGCTAGAAGAATATACGATATCAAGGACTATCGGATTATCTCTTCCCTTTTTCATCAAATTAAGAATATTAAATATTTCATTTTTCTGTTCCTACTATTTCATATATTCTCATTAATGCCCCTCATTCCATTTACCATCGTTCCATCCATATTTCCCATAAAGTTTTTTTTCCACCCTCTGGATAATCTCTTCATCCTCCCTCACCCTTATTTTTTTTTCTCCCCCATTCCTCCTCTTGCCCTCTGGTAGTTTGAATATTTATCCCCTCGCAACAAATTTCGTTCATTTTTTTTCTTCCCTCGTCTTCTCATCGTCTTTTCTACTAACTCACACTTGCTCCAATATACAGTCGCCCAACTTATTCCAAAAGTTTATCCTTTCCTCGCGCCTCAGGAAATCCTCGCTTACATATTTTCACAGGATTTCACTCCTTTATTCTTTCATCGTCCAATCTCAATTTCTTAAAGATAGCGCTTAAAATTTATACGTTAAATTGGCATTTTCTCACTTTTCAAATAGTGAAAAATTGAGCCAAAATGACTTACCTTTCTCGGTTCTGGTGCATATATCCCAGGTAGAGGTGCTAGAAGATGTAAGCCAGCTGGATTGGGTATTCCAGAAGCTGGATGAGCCGGTGGAATTGGCAGGGGCACAAGTTTGAGGCCCCAGGGCAGATACCACGGTGCAGTGTGATGCATCCTGTTGCACAATCTCCTCAACCTCGTTCAACACGTCTACGCGTTTTTCCCCTTCGAGAGATCTCCAAATTTTTCTTCACACCAAACAATGATATATCACCGCTGTGATTTATCTCTGTCTCTCTCGCACAAATAATACAAAAGGAGACGTCCTTTATTGATCAACAACACACGAGAATAAAAAGGAAAATATTTACTTTGATCATGAAATTGATTCTCTCACGATATTTTCATATAGAAGAAATTATTATTTTTTTCACACACGGACTCTTACGTAATTCAACTCAAAGATCCAGAGAGTCGAAAATGTTTTTACAGATGAACTGGTCTTTGTCACGAGAGCCAGGCTCAATATTTATTACGATGCACAACATTATTATTTTATAATAGTAACAAATTAATTTAATCGTTATAAATTTGGTAACAAGAAGAGAGGAAATTACAACACTATATTACAGCACAAGGACACGTTAAAATTAATATTATTCTATTGTGTGATGTTAATTTAATTCACCTGCGCACGTAACGAGTGTTTGTCAATAACGCCCGGAAAATTAGTCCGACGTATGCCGTACGAGCGCTCGATCGAGACTGAGGCGAACGAATGGAGCGAGCACATGGCTACCAGACTCATACCTTCCCCCACCCTCCCCTTCCACTTGACGATTTACTCTCTCACTCGGTAACCTTTGATGATACTGTATTACGGTAGCATTGCTTTGAAGACAAGTGGGCAAGAAGAGAACAAATATTGGGAATTTCAGGAGAAATATATTGCTATTTTAATTGAAATGTTCAATTTATCTAAAAAGAATGGAAAAATAATTGATTTTAATTGTTGAGATGGAATAAGATTTCAATCAGTGAGTGCGATTGAAAAGTTATTAGTTTATATTGAATGACATAATTGGCAAAAGTGTTGGAGAAATAATAATAATTCCATTATTCCTTCAACTGTAACAGGTTAAAAGGGCAATTGATATTGGCTTTTTGCTGGTATCACTGATTCTTACCACAACGACTACACATTTTAAAAATAGAATGTTGAATTGAATTCGACTGGATCCGAAGAAAAATTGCCGAAATCTTTTAACTTGCTGATTTTTCCCTCCCTTCATTGCCATATGATTTGTTAATTTTTTAATTCTCATGCTACCTCACGCCATTCCAGTATTTCAGAAGAAAATCGTAGACAAGTATAGAGAAGAAACAAAACTCGGATGCTCAGTGCACTTCTGCCTGAATTTTCCAACTTTGAAATGTTTTAATTAACAAAGCATAATGAACAATGAAAATAATATTTTTCATGTATACTGTGGAAATTCTTGGCATTGGTAAAGCATTAATCAATGTCAAGCAAAGTGTCTCTTGTCTCGCAGTTAACGTCTTGCCTAAAATCCCAAAGTTTCTTTTTTAGCATCAGAATTAGAATGAAATTTAAATAAATAATAATGTAGTGAAATTCAAACTAAAGCGCATCATTCCTGCAATGCGACTTGGGTGACTGGTTGTACTTGCTATTTGGCATGGCTGCGCTATCAATTAGCGCAAGCTAATCTCGCTCCATTAACTTCTGTTACTTTTAGCCTCAGCTCAGACAATTGATTCTATCTTTGATAAAATTAAAATAAATAAATAAATTTTTTGACAAAGTAACTAATGAGGATGGTTAAATTTCTACGTATATAAAGAGTGAGGATTTTAGCATTGAAATTCAATGTTCTGCATTGCGGTAAAAGATACGAAATTGCCTCCGTGGCACGCTTAACCATTGGCCTTACTCCCCTGCGACGAGCCTTCAGGCTTGAAACCCGTCGGCTTTTCAATGGAAATAAAAGAAGAGGGGATGAGAAAGTTTGTGCACCGGCACTTGGTTGTATTTTACCCACCTGTACGCCGCCCCTGGTGGTATCGTGCACCGACCGGCACGGATTGCCTATCCTCGTGTGATCCTCGGGGGTCGCACGTACACGCGTTCCACCTTTTCATCTATCTTTATATTTAAACTCCTTCCAACCCCCCCCCTAGTCATTTTTTATAACTCAACACGCTGCCAGCCTGCGTCTTTTCTTGACTTTTCAAAGCAGGGATCATATCCACGAGTGCATATCCTGGGGGCTTTTTCTACTTGGCAGTGATAACGTATTTCACGTTGGATGGCCATTGCATGTCTGTAGAATAGATCGCGTAAGTCTTTGGATTTAGGCGAATGACTCCACTCGTTTTTCATGAGGTGAAGATTTTTACAGTTGAATTGGTTAGTTTCATCCACTGAATATTAAAATTAAAAACAATTGGCAATTTCATTAATTTTATATCCGAGATTCCATAAAATCCAATGGTATTTTACCAGATTTATTCTCAATTGCATTCAATGAAATTTTATACATTTAAAGCAGCATCAGGCTATTGCACAATAGCCTGTAGGAAAAAATGCAGTGAAAACATTTTGAAAAAGGTCAAACTTGTGCATCATCCAATGAGCTCAATGAAACATAGTATTACATTGATGTAATCCGTTAACGACCTCAGCAACTTTCCCCTGAACCAATGTTCATGCTGACTCTATACCTATTCTAATTCCAGTCTCAAATTGAATGATACAACTGCCGCTATTATTTTGGCTTTACAGTATAAAATAGAGGTAAATTGATAAGTCTGTGTGTAGGGTTAGTAATGTCGTCGACAGCTGTTTGTATCACGAAGAAGATGAGTTTGTCGAGAGATACGCCCCTTGGAAAACAAGGAAGATCATCAAAGTTTGAATCTTAGTTGAATTAAAAATTTAATTGTATCTTTGAAGATTTCAAAGAAATAGTCGTGATATAATATTTTTCACTTTAATTCGATATTTTAAACATGTGTGCCTATTTCTCATTGCTGACTCATGAATTTTCAATGATAAAATTTTGAAAAGCAAAAATCAAGCACGTCAATTTGACAACAAAGAAAGAGTGAAAATGAGTGGAAATCTGTAACGAGCAGAAAGAGGGATAAAAAAATAATAATACTCATTTGTTCTCATTTCAAATGTGACAGAAAGGGAGTAAAAATCACATTTTGGTTGAAACGTTAGATATATAGGTATATGCATGCAAGTGCCAAGTAAAGCGTATGTATCTGAGTTATTCGCATCTGGGTGTCCTTCCTACAATTTCACGTCGGGTAAAACGTCTCGTGGCTTTATATTCATAGAACGAGGCGAGAGATGAGCGCCGCCGATGTGGCACGCTACGCTGTGAGTAGAAAGTTCTAGATAGTAGGAACAGTATATAACTCATAGTTTGTACTGCATTTATATATTGTGAAGATGGTGGATTTTGTTGGTAGTCGATGAGGAGGGTTAAAACTCGAAGGAATTGTCTAAGCATTAGTACAAGAACTTCAGTGATATGAATTCCTGAAATATTCGTGCAAGGGAGGCTCTCTTGTCTGCGCCTGCACGCTCCACCGCACTAGACAAGACTGATGCATTACTCCAGGCTATTACTGTAACTCTCAACGCATTTAGAATTTGCCAAAATATTTCTGGAATTGCCTTTTTCATTAGAGTTTTCATAACACAACTTTGCAATTAACCTCTTAAATCAAACATTTATAATTGGGGAAAATGAAAAAAAAAAAAAGAAAAAATTAAAGCCGCCTGTAATACTCCAGCCCAATAGCAAATTAAAATTGGAAAAGAAACATCACATTAATGTAAGCCTCGTAATCACTGGTAATATCAAAGTAATTTATAAATTTAATTAGTTTTTTACTCGTAGCGCTGAATGTGAGCCATTGAATTAACTGTGAAACGTGCAGTAAAATAAATCAATATAGACAATAATGTCGCGGGTGAAATGCAGCTGACACTTTTCATCAAGACCATTTATTATGTTCCATCGTGAATTTAAATCCTCATAATATGAAAATTCACAGCTCAATAATCAAAGATAATTATTGATATTGTGATAAAAATCATTTGTCTTTTTTTAAAAAATCAAATGTTTTTGATTCCAAAGTAATGTAAAATATTCTTTCTATGATGAAATCTACTCATTTTCATTTACAATGGGATTTCAAAATGAAACCGCAAATTGCTTGGTTGAAGATTTAATCGGCGAGTGGTTAGATGGAACATAGGACAAGAGAAAAATCTTCATGCGGGCTATAAAGAGAAAGAAAGAAATGGAATAACTACAAACGAGACAAATTCTCTAGTGAAAATCCAGGATTACCATGCCATACGATGATGAGAGTGTCATATACATTGCACATTGGCAATTAAAGCTGCACAATACAGAGAGAAAGAGAGATGGAGAAGTTGGAAACAGTTCGTAATAAATCAAAGAGTGGCACTGCACAGTTGGAAGTGAAGGAAGATGCAGGTCTTGGTTTTTCAACGAGTAGTTCAACCCAGTAACAGCGCATCGAGAGGCAAAAGACACTGGAATTATATTTGGCTCAGAGCACCTTGCCCGGGAGTTACTCTGTTCTATTCCTTTTGAATGCCTTCATTTCCCTTCCAAGAGAATTAAAAGAAAATTATGCTGGACCTGTTGGACAATTGTGCGACAAGTATATGCTGCTAGTGAGTAATGAAGAATTAACAAATTAATTGATGCTAAGGGCATTCTTGATTTCTGGCCCAAGGTCCTACGCAGAAGAGTAAAATAAAAGGGTCACGACATCTACTGCATTACGTAATTTGTCTTACTTTCCATTTTTAGTGTATTGCAGTTCTTTAATTTGTTAATAAAATAATTTGATTAATCCTAAATTCGTAATTCATTTCAACTATTGAATATTCAGCTCATTTTCCCCTTGACATTCCCAACATTTCTTTTGCATTAACGTCTGGGTCATTCCATCTGGGTCAAAGCTATAGACAATTTATCCAAATTAATCAAGGCAATTTTTTCATTCATTATTTTTAATGAAATTTCATTTTAATTGTGGTTAATTGGGCTATTTTCTCTAATATATTAATGTCTCTCTATAACTTAATGTGAGAACTCGATCATGAAATTCAGTAAAATGTTAATAATCCTAGTAGTTTGGAGTTTCTACTAAAATTCAATTGAAGTAAATAAATTAGAAGAGAAGTAAACTTCTCAACTTTCTTAACATTTTACACTATCAAGTTGAGAAAATTTTTGCGTCAATCTATATTGAATTAAGGAATTACACAGAATTGGTAAGACTTGATAAAGTAAAAATAATTTCAAGGTTTTATGTATTAAAAAAATCTCCATGAAACAACGAAATCACCGAGTATAAAAAATATACTACTACAGGCCTGTTGATATCCCTGTTTGTATATGAGAAAAAAATAAAAAAATCCACTGCCACTTGTATGATATCGGTACTTTCACCTGCAAGGCTCAACTGCCACGCGTCATGCACTATCAACTCACCGAAAAAATCGATTGTTCAGAAATTATATACAGAAAATGCATAAATGCTAACTTATGTTAAAAAGACTGGTGGGGATTTATGTGGGACTTGAGTCCGGTTTATTGATCCAATAGAATATTCAACCAACGGATATTCAAGTGGAACGTATTGCGTGTACAATGATGAAATAATTAAGCAGTACGTACATAACATACGTGTAAAGATTTCATTCGTTCCTCCAATTAATTTTGTGCAAAATTATTGAATTATTCATTTATAAAAAAAGATTGAAATAAAAATACGAATCAACAAAAAAAAAAAAAAAATCGTTATTGGATGGCACGAAACGATGAAAGTAAATGAGAGCTAATGGGAATGCAGACTGAATACACAGTCCATTTGAATAAATATAAATAAATCTATGAAAATAAAAAAAGGGAGAAAGAGAGAGAATAATAACGAGCTGAAGCAAATACAATTTCAATTCTTCATTTTTTTCATTTATGTTTTTCTTCTGTCAGGTAACGCGTCAAAGCTTACCAACCACAATGCGAAAATGGATTTGAATCTCGAGAGAATACGACACCCTGTGTGCCAGTAAACTCTAAGCCAACTTTCAGCCAAAAAGTTTGACTTTTACGTGGTAATTCCCGCGTGTGACAATGAGACACGAAACGACAAGCCAAATCCAGATACAATACACGTCCCATCCAGCTCTTCTATTTCAGCTTTTTCCTATTGCAATGAAGGCAGACGTTAATAAATGACGATAGAATCCTATTTACGCAAGTATATAGCCATGTTATTTTTTTTTGCCTGAGAATAACGTAATTGGAGTATCATTTGTTGGATTGACTGAATTCTTTAGTTTTTTTTTTTGTTTTTTTTTTTTCATATTCAGGAATCCATGACTGATTGGTTGAGAACAAAAGATTGTTTTATGACAGTACTAGTAGTTGGCGAGCAATATTGAATTAATGAAACTCTCTCCTCAATGAAACTTTATTGAGTATTCAAAGCTTATGAATCAGGTTATTTTTTAAAATGCATTGCAATTTTGCAGTGAGAATTCACAGCAATTAAAAAATACCATAGAATTTCTCTCTATACAATCCTCACAAACGCACAAATCTACATAAAACTTTATACGACTCCATCGAATAAAACTAGAGACAGTTAATAGCAGCATAACAAGAGACAACCAGATGTGTGTATTGTTACGTTCGTCTCCTCTACACATTGATGTTACTATAGACACACGTGTCCACCATAAATTCGATTACGAGCGTACACGAGCCACCAATGAAATTGCATCCAACAACTGAGTGTAGTTGATAGTATGTTGAAATATCCTGGAGTGGTGGGGCAAATCAGTAATAACCCGAGTGACTTCATTGTGTGGAGGCTTGTAACTGAATCTGATCCGATAGGATTTTCCAAAGGAAAATCTGACTAGATATCATCCACACAGAGATTCTGATGACTATGACAAACCACTTCAATCCGTAACTCCACAATTTCCGAGTTGCATGGACAGTAGTCTCTTCTCTTGATGCCTTACCACAAGCAACAATGTCATTTACTCTTGGGTAACACCAAAATAGCCACGAAACGTTTACTGCCTGATAAAATATTAAATCTCCACGATGGAGGCGGTGCAGCTCAATGTGTTTGAGCTCTGTGCCAAAATTAATGGGGCCGTAGCATCACACGCTCAACTTATTATTCTCTATGCTTGTACTAATTGCGTTAGTGACCATTATCATCTCAAGAAGGAGGAAAAAAAATGAATTATTAATACTCTATTTTGAGTTCAAAAAGAGAAAGAAAAAAAATTAAAAAAAGCCCCAGTGTTGCGGAAGACAATTGAATGTAATTGGAGCGGCACTGTTGACAGGCGCACATAGAAATAGAATAATTCCATTATTTTTTACCCCTATATTTTATGAGAATCGTATTCGCAAAACTGAATGAAATACTCAACTTCTTTGAACTAATTTTAATTTTATTATTAACATAAACATCAAAAATTCATACTGCCCAATCTCCGCCAATTAAAACATCCTCTATAATTTTTTATAACAAAACGCCTCTCTCGCCTCATGTGCCTGATCTATAAGAACAATATGAATCCTAAATACGTCCGACGCACTTGACAACCAGGAAACGCATTCCACTTTTAAAGTCTGCCGTCTGTCCAATCCGGAGAAAAATACCTTTTGGCAGCGAAATTGCTTGAGTTTCGAAAATAAGAAACAACAGAAGCAATAAAACGCATTTCGTAGTTAAAGAGGAGTGAAAAAATACATATATATATGTATATATTTAACTAAAAGTCTACTCCATTGGGGATAACGAACACACGTGGCGATGTAGATTTACCCGTTGAAAATTAACAGAGAGAGGGAGAATACTACTGCGAAGCTCTCAACGTCAGGCCGTGTGGTTTGTACGAAAATAGAAGGCTATGGTCTGTGTAACAAGCAATGCTAGACTCTGCTTCAGATTATCCTCAGACACAGAGGCCTTTCATTTATTTTTCTTCAATAAAAATGTCTCGCGCCCCCCCCCCCCCCCACACACACAACTGCTGGAGCTTGTGATTTTTCATAACGAATCAATATTAATAGAAGATTGCTATTTATCACGAGACAGCATCTGACTCGTCATCTGTGGTTTATTCACCGCATGTAGACACTACTTCTCGAGTACGTAGAAAAAAATAAAATAATTATACTATGAAATTTAGTTAGCTTTAAATAGCAAACTCAAAGGATCAATGATTCAAAATGTGGAATTTTTGTTGTAACACCTGCTCTCCAGCTATCGTTGTAAATCCCAGAGACTAACATCCATGTAGATGTTAATTTGGCACAAGTTTCAGATTAGCAATGAGAGATTCATTTATTTTTCCTGATTTTCCTACCAAATTCTCTCACCATTATATGATTTAATTTGCTGCCACTTGGATTCATCATGACCTGGACACAGATCATGAAGACGAGCAATATGGATATACATTTATTTTTAGAATCGAGAAGAAAAAAAACATTGATAGACTCATTACTTGTCATTATCACGGATGAATTATTTTCAAGTTGGGTGATAAATTCCTGGGTTAACGTTTGTAAATTCTACCGTTAAATTGCTATTTCATTCGTCTGGTAATTTTACAAAATTGTTAAGTTTCTAAATATATTAGCAATAATGTTGGGCGATGAATTATTTGGAAATCGTAAAACTAAACAACTTCAGTGCAATGACAATTGTGAGGGAGAATTTTTGGCACATGTCATTGTAGTACAATGAAAATATTGTTGGCAAACTGAGATACCAGTTGAGTAGATAATTCCTGATTAAGGATGATGAGAGAGAAGAGAAAAAAGTAGAGAAAATAAAACCCAAGTGAAAAAAAAGACGTAAAGGAAAAAAAAATAAGGTGCAGGAAATTGAGTATCACGATATAATCAGACGTGTAAAGAGTTATACGTAAACTACAAGTAAGAAAAACTGTTTTCAAAGCAGAGCTCGCTTCCCTCGTAATTCTCTTGACTTCACAGTAGGAAATGGGGAAAAAAAAAACTCCGGTCTCCGAGTGGCCTCTAAACTCTCTTACGAAATGTGCAATAAAGTCCTCCTCCTGGAATACTCCACGACTTGGAAAATTCATAAGTAAGAACAGAGAAAAGCTCGAAAGATGTGGCAAATAAATACATTTATGAATTAAATTGTGTTATTGATGTTGAATTGTTTTCATCGAAAAGAAGTATTGAATAGTGATAAACGAAAATGAAATTGAATGGAACAAGAGACATCAGAGTTTTTGAGTCCCGTGCGTTTACTAATCAGTGTTAGTTTATTTACGGCTCGCATACCACATACAAGCAAACGAAAAACTACTCTCTGTGCTTTTTCGAGCCCTCACTTTTCTCTTCTTCAAGAATGATTGATCGCTACCGTAGCCTGTGACGGCTCTGTAAATATATTTTCAGCCCATGTACCATTGTGGGGCCATTTTCTAGACATTTATTCGTATACATAAACTACAATGTACGATGTAAAATTAAGTCATTAAATAATTACGGAGTTGGGTATTTTTTTCTACTCTGTAACCGCAATTTCATTACTGAGTATCAAAGTCAGAGGAGAATCGCGGACGCTTCAAATTTTATGATGTAGAGAGTGTGAAAATTCACTTCATAAAGGAAAAACTCACCTCATCGCCTGATAGTGGTTCTTCATAATCAGATTCTGTATCCTTGAAGACGAAAATACAATCGGATGGCTCCAAATATCTCGAGTTGCCAAATTGCGTTTGCTGGTCCATCGTATCGGCCAATAATGACATACTATCATCTACTATGTCGACTAATTTATAGGATATCCAACAGTGTCGTGGGTTACTCAATGATTCCAGTATTTTTTTACACTCTCTCTGATGATATAAAACCCCACGTACACCCTTTAATACCAGAGTTGCACGCTTTGGGACACTAGCTCCAATGTTATAAAAATCCTACAACAAACAAAAGTTTTTATTATTTTATTATTACAACTTACTGAATTGCACAACTGTAGAACGATAAGTATTGTCTTATGTGTATTTTCATGTACTCAGTCGTACTACTCATGTAATATTGAAGTAGTATAGACGAGGTGAATGAATAAATGAAAATAGAGCTGCGGTAACGAGTAATTTTATAGGGAAGACTGGGGTAAAATGGACATTCTGATTGAACGCTTGGAGATAGCGATTCTCTTATGATGCCATTGAAAAGCTGAGCCGATTTTACATAAGAATCAAGTTGCAAAATTGTTTTTTTTTTTATTTTTGGAAAATTCGATTTTTTTCACTCACATTTGAAGGGGTTTACCTTGGAAAAATTTGAGAAAATCAGTTTTTTTATCGCAATTTTCATAATAATAAGACATCAAAACTAAAATGTTTCTATTTGATGAAATTAGTAGTTTGTAGACGCAATTTTGATAAACACGTGGCACATACATGTATTTTAATCACGTAATACTGTATTACATTAGCGTGTCACGAAAATTCATGCTTAATTAATTCTCAATTATGGGATATGTTATCCTCAGGAAATGACTTATGAAATTTACGAAATTCAGTTATAAAATGTTGAATTGCCATATGAAACATTCGCATGTGTTACGAGTACTTTAATTTCATGTAATGGAATTGGAAATTAATTAATTCCCTGTGAAATAACAAGTCAAGTTAATTTCTTTCGTTGGCTCTATTGATTTTTTCATAAAATAAGAGAATACATGTATTGTTGATACACGTGGTTTGGAGGTTGTGTCGGCGCTCCGCCAAACGACAAACAGTCAGTACAATATTATCATTGATTTTAATTGATTTCACTCACCAATGATTGACAGTACTTCAGGTATTTGATGAATAATTTGTTCACTAGCACTCTCATTGATGTTAATCACTTGACTTGCAATTTTTTTAATGGATATTACCGGTGTTTTCCTTTACGCATTACTCGGATGACGACATCTTGACGGTACTCATGGTGCCATCTCGCGGAGAATCATGGAGTTATGAGTGCGCGCGGCGCATTGCCAGTGCCGGAGAGTCCCGGGAGATTTTGGAATTTGTGCAGAAGGAATTGACAAGGATTAATAAATTATTATATTATAAAATAATCATAATTATCCAAATGAGAAATTTTAAAATGATCAGGTAGATGATAATCAAACAAATGGATAATACATGTTACAAAAAACAGAAGTTATTATTATTACTAATTGTTTCTTACCAGACATACACACCACAGAGTTATCTACCTACAAATTCTTATCACATTCTTAACATTTTGTTATAATCGTCCACCATTCTCTCACTCAAATCAAATAATTCTCTATTGTTCATATAATCCCTCTCAATTTCGATAAATTTTCATTTTCAGATAATAAAAAATCATGGAATTAGAAATAATAAAAGGTTTTCATCAAAAAGATGAAATCCAAATTTCTATGAAATTCCATCAACTTGTAATTAAAAAACAAAAATAAATCGGTGTTTGCACTAAAAAAAATATTCACAAAAAGAAGGGGGAAACGCAAGAGAGATCATGCTTTCAATCTGCAATTAAAAAATAATCGAGCATATTATTAATTGAATTAAGAATTAGGTTTTTTTTTTTTTTTTACTTAGAAATAAAAAGATTCAAAGTATTTACAGTTATCTTGTCTTCCTATAATAAATGAATTAGCCTTATAAATTCTGTTAGTTTTTTTTTCCCACTGATTTTTCACTTGCACAAAAAAAAACACTTTCACGATCATCAAATTTCTCAAGTTACACAATATCCTCATTTCTATGCTGTTCTGTTATTTAATGCGCGTATAATGCGTGTAATCATACACCTGAGATTAAGTGCGTTGGATGTTTAATTTATTCAATGTACCTTAATGTTTGTCTTCATTAATTCAAGGAAAATTTAAGACTTGTTTTTATTTTACAGACCCCTCTGAATTTTTTTTCAACGAAGAAAAATTCATTTTCAAGAGGAAGAAGAAATGAAAATTATAAATGATTAAGCGCTAACATGTTACATATTTTATGTACATTCATTATGTTTCAAATTGTGTTTTTTTTTCTTTCGTTTTAATTAATGAGGAATGCACTTGAATATACAGAACATTATAATGAACTCGTGAAGGCGAACAACGATGAGCTTTGGCAAGGCTTACTTCTTCAGTTTATTCATTTTATAACTATTTAATTTTTCTTTCAGAATAATTTAACTCCTGAATTGCACTGTCTTTAAAATACCATAAACAGACGAAATTCTAATTTATTTAAACGCATTGATCGATTTAAATTCGTGAAGAATGAGTTTAAAGAATAAACGTGACTCTTTGACTCATTGAGACTTCACTATGTTTACTCAATTTCATTATTAATTGATGTAAGAAAATATTGCTCAATTATTCTTGAAAAATCTCATCGTCCACAGTTGTTTTTATGAAAATTAACCGAAATCCAATAAACTTTCCTTTTCATGCCGAATTTTAAAGGAAATTGTCAAAAAAAAACAAGAAATAACGAAACGAGAAAATACATTTTGCGTAAAAGAAAATTACTCAGTCATCATCTTCTCTCATTATTATCCATTAATAGCGAAAACATTTTGAAAATAACGAAACTTATTTCCAAATGAGAATGAAAAACTCGGGCTAAACGCTAATTGAAAAAAAAAAAAACTTAAACATAAAAATTGAACGAAATAAATCTATAATTACAATGAAACACATGTGCAACGTAATTATACGTCATTCTTCTGATTCCAAACTAAATCGCTCATCGTTGCCCTCAATTTTCTCCCAAAAAAGAAACAAACCCATATGAACAATTTAATAATTTCAATTGACATTATTTTCTGATAAATGAAGAGAAATAAAAAAAATACTGAATGCATTTTCAAATGAGAAATTTGATAATTGAATTAATTGATAGCCGAAAATACGAAGCAAAATTTTGAGCAGGAGATTTAAACAAATAATTAATAAAAATTATCGTAATGGTAAAAATAATGAACGAATTATGCATTATAAGTAAATTTTTTATCCTTAAGTTTCATCCTAATTAATGTTTCTCGTATTTGTGTATCAAATCATTATCGTAGTAATTATTTATTCCGGCAATTAGCCATTTCTTTTTCAATTTTAAATGGTCATTTAGAGTCTCGATAATAAGCACGCGTCGTACTTAGTCATGTTCACAATGTTGAATAATTTTTATTTTTCATTTACTTTATCTTTATCTTATGTTCATTGTTCCTCTGTCTTTCTTTTTGCTATTAGCCGTCCTCCTTTGGTGGGGTGAACCAGCCTGGAATTGGATTAATCGGTTCAGTTACGTTCCTCAATGTAGAATGATAAATTTCTTTGCACAATGATAATTCTGGAGGTGCAGGGAAAATGGTTTGCTTGGAATATTTCGTAAACCAAGGATGATAGAGAGAGAGAGACCTAAATTTTTAACTCTACTGCTTCAAAAGATAGCAGATAAATAAAGTAGAGAAAATAATTAAAGACTCACCATTCTTTTCATGTATTTGAACTAAAGATTTAAAGGACTGTTGAGCACGTGCCAAACTGTACTGTCCCTGTCCACCGCAAACTTTGCCAGCTCCACTAGCACCTTGGAATTGTATGCGTGCTTTTCCTTTAACTAACGTCGCTGATATTTGCATTATAACAGCTTCAACTGTGTATGCCGAACTCCAGCCTTGTTTAGTCAGTAATTCCATACAAATAGCACCACCAACGAGGACATAACCACCGGAGATTATTGGATGAACAACACGTACAAACGGTGGCTCGAATGGATACGTTTCCTATTTCATAAAATTATTATTCTCCTAGTTTAATACTTATTCTCTGAATTAATGTCAAATATATTAATTACCTTGAACATCATATTGAGGAGAATACTGTCCTTTCCCTCTTTCTCTTTCAGGAGTACAAGGTCTTTGTGCAAAGGCGAGTCGGGATCCACACACATTAATCTGATATTCCACTCGTACAAGCTATCATTCACCAATTCTATGCTGTACATTCCTGAAAATTATAATTGCTAAATTATTTAAAACTTGTGTGCAAATTATAAAATGAGAATAACATTGATACCTTTTTTAAAGCTGTCACTTCTGTAAATATCTCGTAATTCCTTCATAAGTCTGTCAGTAGCTTGAACACTTCCTGATACAGAGCCCCTGAGATAGTCTTGTCTCTGATTTTGTCTCAGCCTCTCTAATGTGGCTAGATGCTCCAGATCCATGTCATCAGCTTTACTCTTTGCATTAGCCTCTCCCTCGTCCATGTCCAAATGTAAATCCTCCTCTGATTCACTCTCCTCATCGTCCTCAATGTCTTCAGTGTCTTCCGCTTCCATTCTCTGTGCAACAACATCATTAGCACCACCCAATCTCAATGGATCCAAGGCTGTTCTTAATCTCTCAACATCAGGTGGCTCTGGTAATGAATGTAATCGACACAATTCCTTCAATAGTATTCCTACTTGATTAATAACATGATTATCTCGTCCAGTCGTATTGCTCAGGATTTGTACCGCATTTGTTACACTTGTTTCTTCGGATTCTGCAAACCACACGGGCGGTGTCGAAGGATAAGTTTCCTGAAAAAATCATTTAATTAATTTCAATTTACACTTTAATAATAAGGTTTTGAGAGAGAGAGAGAGAGAGGTGAAACAATTATGTAAGTTTATACAATAGTTACGGTCTTTCACGAAAGATAAAACATTGACGACAAACCGAATGAACAATGAGTCGTTTTTACTTCTTAAATTCAGTGAAAAATACTGGACTGCACAATAATATTTTCACTAACAATGAAACAAGAGTCACATGGCAGCCGAAATAGCCCGATTATAATAAAGGAAATTTCCCTGAAGTAAGAATCTTTCCATCTCCAAATTTATTCGTTTAAATGCCCTTTGAGTGGGTGGCCAGAGGGTATTGTACGGGCCTTACCCTCTAAAAACTCATTGACCTGCTCTCTGAGCCCCTCTTCTCTTCCCTTCTCTAATTCCAGTTCTTTTATCCATCGATTTCGTCCCTTTGCGCTCAGAAAAACTTCTTCACGTTAAAAAATTCACCCGAATTATTTCATATACTCCAAATGCAATTGCATTGGGAGAGAAAAAAATAAAAATAAAACAACAAAACAATGTTATTGTTTCTTTGTCCGTTCGCGAGGCGATAAACGAAATAAGAAAATCGTAATGGCGTTGTTTTCAATGGCAATTAATTAATTATTGAATTGTATATGATAAATTTATTGTACTTACTGTAATGTTTGCATGTATCTCGTACTTCTTGCCATTTTTACCAACAAATCTGCAACTAAGCTCGTCTACACTAGCAGACATTATCTGAAATCTCTCATGGCTCTTTGGAAAGACAGACTCGAGAGTTTTTATCTCCTGCTTGAGTGTATTCAAGCAAGCCATTTGAGTATTAACCACTAACCGTTCAAACAATTCCTCCTTATTAAATTAATTATTAATATTAAATTAATTTAATGGGTAGTAACACAGAATCCGATAAGATATTTTTATTCTCTCGTTTAAAATGGAACGAAAGACACATACGCGGTGGTACCCTTACGCTGATTACCCGAGAAAATGGCGACTGCGACTGAGACTGCCTCGGCTTTCATCGGGTTTCTTCGATTCGGCCTACACTCGTCAACGCTAGGTGACGCTAGTCGTCCGGCAATTTAATTATTCTAGGCACTCTACTTTATTATTATCAAAAAATAAATAAAAAACATTGTATATTGTTGTATTCTATTTGTTAATAAATGATTATTAATTATAATCTTTTGGTATTAATTATTTAACCTTTCTGCTTCCACTTCTAATTTGTCATTCAAAAGCATGGGCAGTTTTGTTCAATAATAATTAAATAATTAACTACCAAACAATAAAAACTAGATCCTAATCACCACCAAACAATACACATACGATTCCATATTTTTTAAATTTTTTATTATTAAGTAGTGAAGCCAGTTTTGCAATTTGTCTCTTTTTGAAAATGATGTAAGAGGGCGCCACGTAAAATCCCTAGAAATTCTGAATGAAAAATTAGAAATGGAAGCAGAAGGGTTAAATAATTAATACCAAACGATTATAATTAATAATCATTTATTAACAAACAGAATACAACAATATACAATGTTTTTTATTTTTTTTTGATAATAATAAAGTCCAGTGCCTAGAATAATTAAATTTTTCATGAAAAATTAGAACAATCCGAGAGTTAACTTAACTCTCGGATTGCGCTAACCTGAGAATCAAAAACTCAGCCTTATAGTTTTTTTTCTCTTTTGGCGGTAAAGTTATCTATGAGGTAATTATATAAAAATCACTCCAATCCTCCAATTTATTTAATCAAAAATAATAGTGAAATAGGAATTATAAAATTGTGAATGCAATAGCTAAACGTAAATTTTTCCAAAGTAGATTTTATTTCATTCAATTTTCCAATTTCTAAAATCATAATGAAAAACGAAATAAAGCAGTATTCTGTTTTTTCTTTAATCTTGTTTCGTGTATATCATGAATTTATTTTTCGAAATAACTATTATTTCTATGTATTTTTTATAGGCTATATATACAGATGATAGTATGATAAATTATGTTACATGTAATTATCATAACAAGTGTTTTTTTTTCTTCTTTTTTCATCTCTTTTTTAACAAATAAATGCTCTAATCTAAACATACTTAGAATCATTATTTTTTATTCCTTCACTGCATTATCATTATTATTATTATTATTATTATAATTATTATTATTATTATTATTATTATTATTTTAATTATTAGTATTATTATTATTAATATTATTCATTTTTTTTCTTTTTCTCATTCAATTTTGGACTGGTGGCTTATAAACTCTATAATTCACAGATTCATATACACAAATCTTTTATATTACGTTTTATTTGAATGTTTTGTCCATTCAAGTTCATCCTTTTAATTGAATTCACGTACGAAAATGAATTTATCTATACATAGTTAGAAAGAAGGAAAAGGAAGCAAACAAAAATCATAAAAATAACTTTTTCTCACGATTTATACATCTGTCTTATTTTTAATATAGCATTCCAGTTTAAAAAAAAGTGACAACAGAATCGATTTCTCTACAATTCATTGGAGAATATCTTGGATTTCTCTGGCAAATGGAGATCGATGCTTTCACGTTTTCAGAAACTCATTTGATTGATTTATCGTACAAAAATTACATTGGAGGATATGGAACATATATGAATTCGCAGATACCAGTCCGTAGTCTTTATTTTCTTGTGAAAAACGAGACATATTTATAAATAATAAAATATACCTTTTTTTTTTAAATATATTTTTCGGTTGTACCACGGAGTATCCTAGACACAGTTCACTTACACTTTCCGTTTTTCCATTTCCAATTGATTGTTCACTGTGAAAAATTCAGGATGGAGAGTGCAAATTCAAGTTTCACATTGTCCACACAATTTTTCAAATATACAGACATTTATTGGGGATTTATGAATTCCCATTTCACTGTTTATGCTATTAAGCAATGGGTTTTTCATTCACAGATCTGAAATCGTATTTTCAATGCCATTCTCGAATGACTTGAGCCATTCAGTAACTTAGGATCACAACGGAAGACCATCTTGAGCTCAAGATCATCTCAATTACAAGATGCCTAATGGAAATTAGTGCCTTTTCACAAATCACTCATTTGTACCGTGATAATTCATCAGGAAAGTGAAATGAAGAAATAATTGAAAAATCAGATGCAGTTTCTCTTTCAAAATAAATAATTAATATGAAAATTGAATCAATTTCAAATTATTTCCAAATGATATGATGATAATAAATGAATTTGAATTATTTAAGTAGATTCGTCTTACTTGATTTTTATGTCAATATCTCGTCTTTACCTAATATCTTATGAATTCATTCATAAAATATTTTGTTTTTCCTCTTTTTCATCAGTCACATAGTTCAAAGGGAAAAGCAAAAGATGCTCGTCTCATTGAGGTAGCCTTACGTGGGGGTGTACGATGTTTTTTTTCCTTTTAATTATTATAAAATCTCTTTAAATAAAAGGAAAATAAAAAAAAAAAACAATGTAACGCGCCACAATAGCACACGCGCGACACTTTCACACAAACTGCACTTTTTAGAATGCCGAATGATAGTAATCGTATGTGGGCCAGTAAGGCTGGAGCCAATCCTAGCTGGTACGTTGTCGTTTTTTAGCTGGATGCTCTTCTGATGAATGCGCTGGTGCTGGTAAACTCAGATTTCTGAACATGTATTTCATTTGTGGCATATATTTCATAATACAACGTACTTGAATGAGAGGCAATTCTTCATTCATCGACGAGCACTTACCCGCCTCCATCAACTTCTTCATTTGTAATCTGCAAGATAAATGTCTGATAGATGTCTTGATTTCTTGCGATATGTAATTTGAAAAAAAAAAAAAAAAAAAACACACACACACACACAATTATAAGAGAATTCTCACCTATTGCCTTGGTATAAATCAACTCCAAGTACGTCTGTGAGGACCTGCCTGCAGTTATTAATGTCACAAGTCGGAAAAAATTGTGATACAAAGTCAGGTAGTGTCATAAGCAATTCAGTATAAATGTATGGCTTAAAATTGATACATGGTACTAATTTTTCCTCAACTAGTGCTTTTTGTACATTGTAAGGTTGAACTTGGCAGCTTACAGTAGTTTCAGCTATTGGAATTAGTGCTTTCCTTCCCCTAGAATCCCTAAAACAGAATCGTAGTGCATCATTAGAAGAGATTCTACATTTTCCCTTGAATGAATGTGAAAAATTTACCTTGTGCTATTTGAGCTGCCATTCACTGGTATCAATGGTGGTGGATACTTGACATGAGATGAATTGTGAGCCGGTGGTGTATGCCTCTGTGAATGTGACATTATCGCCGCCGAACTCTGTGGATGAAGTAGTGCTTGTACCTGTTCTGTGCTTAAATTCAACATTTGTGGATAGGTAGTTGCTGTAACAGCATTTTGTACGGATAAATTTGACGACGTGTATGTTGTTCCCATCCTGAAAATAAATTAATTCATTATCAATTTAATTTACTAATCCCTACTTAAAATTAATAAGAAGCTCATCGAAAATGCATTAAATCAAATAGAAGAACAAAGTATCCCTGATAACCGACATATTTAAAGAATTATCATTATTTAAATAATAATCTATTTAAACAATTGCCAAGGAGAATAAAGGTGACTCTTCCCAGCGTGTTAATTAATGTGATTTAATTTAATAGAAAATTCGTTAGTGGACAAAGGCATGCCACTCTTAAAAGCTATTAAATGCATTAAATGACTATAAAACGGTATGCAGGAACTCACCAGTCATCCTTCCCATAGGTTGGATAACTATACAAACAAAATAAAACAAAACCAGACATTGTATGTACAAGGATGATAATAACTACTGTTTTTTTTGTTTTTTTTTTTTGTAAAAATTACGAGGAGCAGTGACAATTCGTCAGTGAAGTGAAGAAGATGAAAAATCACGTGATTTCCCATCTTCTATAAATATTCTACTCCACTACTCAACTATTGGATTATCATCATATAGTAGAATTTTGAATTGGGAATTATCATGCTTGATCATAAATGAAATTAATAAAGAGGGTTTCATTAATAATTTTGTTATTATAAAGAAAATGAAACTCTCATTATTTTTAATTCGTCAATAAATATTTAGAAAGCTTCTATTAATTCAGAATAGATAAATAATAATGCAGCATTTATTTAAATCGTTTTCCATAAAATAAAAGCGCAAAATAAACTAACAAGTGCAATTGAAATTGTTCAATATTTTTCTTTTTATGTTCAAAGATGAATATAATGTAATTTTCTTACCCCAAATTAGGTGGATTAGAATGAGCAGTTGCTCGTACAAGTGGCGGTGGAGCTTGAGCAACATTCTGCATTGTGGAGACTGGATAACCTGGATATTGTCCAGGTGGTGCATTGCTACTCGGCCTACTTCTAGGCTGTTGAGGATAGGTTTTCGATGTAGCTATAGACTGCAATTATAAAAGAATATGGAGAAAAAATAATTCACATTATTGAAGCCCCAATAGATTTTCATTGGATATTATTTGAATTGAGAAAAAAAAAACTCACACTGTGCATATTTAATGAGGCATTCTGCATTCTAATAATTGGATTTGCCTGTGGCACAATTGTCGCCTGGAAGGTTGGCTGTCCCCCAACAAGTCCAGACCATCCATTAACAGCACTTGGCACAGGATTGAGAATCTGTGCACTCGTTCTACTGCCAGCATTAGGCGATCCATGTGGATGCGTCGTAACTGGCCTCGTCTGATTGATTTGATGAATTCCACTGCTTCCAGTACTTCTTGGCAAACTCGGTGCTGTCCTCGCATTGATAACCTTATTAGTACTATTAACAACTGTAACTGCCTTAGAAACAGCTGGTGGTGCTGGTGGTTGCTTAGTCCATCCACCAGCACTAGCACCACTTTTACCACTAACAAATAACTGTGAATCCATAACTTTACTCGGCCAATAATCCTCAAAGCCAGTACCAGGTGGAAAGTAACTCTTTATGTCACTCAAACTAATAACTGAACACGTTTCACTAGCAAATAATTCATTACGTATACCCTGTACTTTACAACAAAATTTTAGATACGAAAGATCCCATCCCTCAAGTTTTTCAGCTTTTAATTTTAAATTATCCGTTTCACCCTCAAAGTAAAACAGTGGCACATATTTCAGATTGTCTTTAACAGTATAAGGAACTACTGATTCCTTATTTATACGAATAAATCCGCATTTCTCTCCCTTTTGTCCTGTATTGACGCTCTGACTCGTCAATTTCGTGTAGCAGACGTCCAAAAACGTGTAGAACTCCTTGGCATCCGATAATCTGACGACGAGATCCTTCGACGTAAATAATTCCTTGCCAAATTGATTCTCACAGTGTTTATTATTGATCTCATTGAACAATTTGCTCTCTGCTTCGGTTATGAAGTAACTTTTAATGCACGTACAACTGTATATGTCAGAGTGTAGGTAGCTCAGGTACTTGTTCAGTAGTTTTGCCTCGAGTATTCTAACAGCACAGTACTTTTCACCACCCCGATAAATGTAGGGAATGTGGCACTTGTCGAAGGTTATCCAGCCGAATCTGCCACGTTGACTGTCATCATCCAGTGGCAGTTTACCATCAGTTGATGGTGACTTTGATGGCTGAGTTATTTCAGTTTGTTTACGGTTGAGATAGCCGAGGATTCCTGGGAGATTTGGCTGTTGCTGCTGGGCTGGTCTCTGAGAGATCCCAGGGACAGTTAGCATTTTAGCTTTGTTTGCTTCCACCATCTTGGCAGCCAGCTCACGGATTTCAGCCTCATCTGGACGCTCCTGCTTGACTGGCACTTTGTCATTTGACCCTGCAAATTGTTAATTATTTTAAGGTTAGAGCATTCTTCATAAGATTTATTGAGATGGGAAAATTTTGAATGATAACTCATTCAAAATTGTGGAGGAAAGGAAGAGTTGGAAATGAAAACTCGCGGATTTAATGTAATATCTTGGAAAATAAGGAAGATTGATATCAACCTGCCACTGTCATTAATGATATCAACCTGCCACTGATTCTCCTCATGCAAACAACTGTATAATACGTTACATACATGTACCATAAACGGGCGTATCACTGTTACCAGTTCGCACATTGGTTAGCACCAAATCACAATCGTTTGTCAACGCCATTTTTCACAACAGAAAAAATAAATAAAAAGGCTAAATTAATGGTGATGAAGACAACCACCGGGTTTATTGTCAGCCGGGTATGTCCAATTTTAGGCCATCAAGGCCCTGTGACAACGGCGGTAACATTGAAGATAGTTTTTGGCTTTTGTACAGTCCGGTTTGTGCAACGATGCACACGGGACACTAGGCACCTCACATAACACAACTTATTCAACGGTAATCTAGACGTTTTGTCCATTCAACTCATATTCATCCCCATTGAATAATTAACTTAACCCAAAAACATATCGACAATAGCCTCGAGTCCACAATTAACTCCTTGCCTCCACTAATTCACATTATTATTTTTAATTTTAATCCACCTTTTCTCCCAAATGACAACTCAACTGGTTATCCGTGACGTCAGACAACTTGAAGAAGAGGCCAAGGACCCAAATGATGTTTGTGGTTAAAGAATCCAGAATTTTTCCACCGCATCATAGTCCAAATCCAAAATAACTACGATTTAATACAAAATAACCAAGAAATACCAAGAAAATGAATTTTTTGGGGTTAAATCCACCGGATATAGTTGCAACACCTTGTATAAACTTTAACCCCAGGTGAAATCAATAATCAATCGACAAAGTTCTTTCATCGAGTAACAGAATGAAAATTATTAACAGTAATAATTATCCACGTGTGATCTCACGTTTCCAATGAATTCATATGAAATGTCTCCACGTGAAATGCACACACTTGGCACAAGAATAAACTGAAGATAAACAAAAACTTTTTGATGAAACTGTACCCACGCCTAACTCAAATCATTTATTCAGGCATTTACAATTGATGATTGGAATGATTTATTTATTGAATTATTGATGAATGGAGTCGCTGAGCGATATGAGTCGACGACTCGTCGCCAGCTTCTCCAAGAAAATTTGGTAAACAGCCTGTACTTCTTTCTCACTCAGTGTTACTCTTTCGACTAAGGGTTTACCGCCTAACGGCGCAGTGGCGCGCGCGTAGATGTACAATTTTTACACGTAAAATCATTTTTTTTCGCGAGAATTCTTTGCTCTATTAATATTTCATATTAAAATCTTTATTTTTTTAGCCCCTGGAGAAAGGGATAAAAATGATTTAATAAGAGAAAAAATTAGGTAATTTAAAGTGTTCTATATACTTGTATATTGTACATTCTGCCCCAATAATTTGACATGAAATCATGATAACGAGACTCAATATCGATTGGATTAATAATTAATTGCATAAGAGAAGTGGATTTTTGTGAATTAATTTTAATAGGGTTGGGAAATGTCAGAGAATGGATAGCTCTGAAAAAAGAATCCTCTCTCCTTCATTTGCTAATTAATCAATGGTATCATACTCATCTTGCTCTTGCAAGGGACTATAGTAACATTTATATATTATATATTATTATAGTTTAAAAAAGAGTGGCCCAGGGGCCAGGGGGCAAAGAATTCTCGTGTTATGTGACAACGTCGCACGGTCGATATGCTCTTTCAGGCAAAGTGCCAAGATTGGCAAACGTACGGTAAATACATGGAGCAGTATATAGGCTTTCGTTGTGTTTCAGGTGAGCCTTCTTCTCCTACTTCTCTGTTCTGCTATGTAATGCCTGGAATCAGCTGGATTCTCAAAGAGTGGGGGAATCCCATAACAGTGGAGGGAGTAAATAAGTTGCGCAGAAGAAAAGTACGCAGTACCGAGAGGATTCAGAACACGATACCTCAATCTCTCCCTACCATTCTCTATGTACTGAATAAACCCCACCACCACTCTTCCCTATATACTACATATGTATTATACTTATTATTTTAATCATGATTTACGAGTGCAACGTTGCCGGCTCTCTGTGGCGTCCGGGTACGCCCACTCTGTGCTTCATACCATTGTTATATACATTTGATTGTACACACACACACACACACGCATAGAAAAAGAGACGCACTCAGCTGAAATGTACACAGACATACATTAAATTGAAGAAAATGAAAAAAATAGAATTGATAATAATCTCTGCCTTTTCTTCCTTCTTGTCTCTAACTATATGACGACTTTTTGTACTTGCACAAGTGAATACAATCCATGAATTTATCACAACAAAGAGAAGCATCCAAAGGAATTCAAAAAAAGAACCATATGTAGAAGAAAAAAAAAGTGCAACGCGTCGCCATTCTGCGCAGCGTTGCCTATTTTTTATCCTCAATAACGCAGTTGAGCCAATAGAGACTCGGCAACACTGTAAAACAACGGCTAAATCTATTTATAGTAGCCCTCTATTGCTGCTGTTGCTATGCCGAGTTTGAAGCGTAGTTCCGATCTAGCTGAGGGAGGGGTAAAAGGGGGACCATGAGAAAAGCAGAGAAGGGGAGACGAAGGAAGGAATGTAGGAGAGCGGTTAAACTCAAAAGAACAAAGATGGCGGAGGATTCAAATGAAGAGTGATGCCCAATTTTAATTTGGATCCTCCATAGAAAATTTATAATTACTCTTTGAAACAAAGTCCCTAAATATCTATAGAATAAATGTGCACGTAAAATTAATAAAAACTGATAATACGTGAACAAGTTATTAATATATTCATAATTCTCTATGAGGTTTCTTGATAAATAAATCAATAAAGATATTAAGATGAAGACGTTACTGACGCTTTTCCATAAAATTGCAAATGGCGTCGTTGCACCAGCTGACAGTGGGTTTTCGAGCTATACATACACGCAACCCTGAGGATATATACAAGTAAAAACGAGGGAAGGTTCATTCGTATTTTTCGCCTTGTATGAATTCGGGGAGAATCGGCTATGATCGGATACTTTATATTACATCACTTATAGCTCCATTCCATATAGTACATAGCTACTACATTATGTACTTTGGCTCAGGTTTGTAGGCACATAACTGCCGGGATCTCCACTCATTCGAGCATTTCTGTGTACTATGTGGATTGAAAGAGGGGGTAAAAGGCAAGTGAGGGGAATTTTCGGGAAAGCGCGCGAGCGCACATGCAGTATCGCTTGAGATACGGTGTCACACGAATGCATAATTCTCATTTTTATTTCTTCAATTTAAAAACAATTCTCAGTTTATGCGAATAATGAGAACCTCTGTCTTTTACTAATTTTACGTAAACTTTGACTATTACTCCAGTAAATAATGGGCAATATCTTGCAAATTCAAGAAATACAATTGAATTAATCTATTGACAATGCAGCTGATTGTGTCTTTAATTGAACCATTATTATTTCATTTGAAAACTACTCTACATTTATTGTAAAGTGAAATAAATATTTTCGGTGCGATTAAATTTGAAAATTTACCGACCACGTTTTCACAATTCAAAAGACAAAATGATAACCATTGCCTGATAATACACGCGGCATGACGCACATCTCTAACCTCAAAGTGCAAAATATGGAAACAAATTAAAAAGAAACATTGAACTTACTCTTTTCAATGTGACACCTTACAATTTGTATATCTTCATCGAGACTCCTATCCCCCATATTGTTAGAATGTATATCCATACACATTATTAAAGTCTAACCACACACTTGCCGGTACAAATTTGCACCAAAACGACATTTACCTATTCAAAATTGTATTCCCTCAGTTCTGAGAAACGTGTATCATTTTGTTTTTTATTTTCTGTCTTTAAAAAAGAGGATAAAATCAACGAAATAAAAAGAAAATTGAAACAATTGCACCACGCGATAACACACACGAGTATACAACAGCGCGCAAACACCGGTACACATATACTAAAAGACGCACTCGTGTTTTTCATGCATACAACAACTATGTACTCAGGGTTACGTACATAGGCGAGAAGTGGGGATGAAACACATGGGCGCGCGCGCACGTTAAAGAAGAGGAAAAGAAAAAAAATTCTGGCGTTTTCGTTGAATTTTTCACTGCAAATTCCTGGATAACAAACGAAGGAAAGAGCAACACTGTTAATTGTAGAACGATCTACGTAAAAGTGAGTTATGAGTCATATATAGGCGTCTACATACTCTTATGTATTGAAAATATGAAATTTCCAGTGTTGCCGTATCTTCAGGGGAGCTCCCCCCCTTTTTTTTGAGTCTTTTCTCCTCCACTAGGAAAGCGCACTTGCCCTTATGTATTCAGCCATTGCGACGTTGCCACACATCCGGTATATGAATGTATATAGAACGTAGTGGGGATGAAAGAGAATTTCACAACGAATCCATTTCGTACAAAGTCGGAGGGGGCTTAGGGCTTCATCCCGTCGAGCTTTTGAAATAAAAGTAGGGGAAAAATAATGCTTTTGTAGTGGGGGCACTGGAAATGGGGAATTTTCCATGATGCTCGTTACTGCAACCGGAAATTGGAGAGCTTTGAGAGACTCTCAATGATTTAAGACAGTTTTTCCTTCTGCAAATTCGTTTATCATCTACTGAAGGATACATTGATCCGTTTCCGGGGCTTTTTCCACTAGCTTCGTTGCACAGAGACCTCGGGTACTCTCTGCCTGCTTCATCCATGCTTGCACCTGAAAGAAAACTTCATTGATTGTTGAAAAGGAAAGAGGGAGAGCTTGTGGAGAATGGGATTAGTCACCTGTTGATGGAGTAGTTCTCTCCGTCTCCCCGGTGGCTCTTTATTGAGCACGCGCACAAGGATTCCTAAAGAGGACCTGAGCTTTTCCAGGGCTAAGTCGTATTTTCCCTCGGCTAGATACTGCTCACCGACTTCTCCTAATTCTAGAGCTGCTGACATGTCAGCTGTTGTTCTGGCCAGGATTCGCAGTTCTTGGTAGGGAAACGAAGAGTCTCTTCCACTCGCTGCGGTTTGTTCTTTCGTTTGGACGGGCTTGAGCTTTTCTGCGCGATTTATATACTCGGTGATGCGCAGCCTCAGGTGGCGTTTCCTCTGCAAATCTGACTCGTCTAGAGGAATTAATGATGATTAATTTTGGCTGAATCAATAGACTTCTTGTGTGACAAGAGTTACTTGTTAATTGGGGGATGAAGAAGCGTAGAGCCTCGCAGTAGAGGTGAAAAGCTTCTGAGCTATTTCCTACGGTGTCGGCTTTTACCGCTTTGGAAACGAGAGTAACTGCTTTCTCATAGTTTTCTCGTGTCGGTGCGTGCTCAAGATCCAGGAACTCGTGGGCAAAGAAGTGTTCAAAGGTTATTCGGTGCTCTGGATCGTGTTTAAGAAGGGATATGAGTAGATTCTGGCATTCCGGAGAGATGTGAGAGCCTTTAGGAATCTGCAGAATAAGAATTTGTCAAGGAACCAGGCAAAATTTTTGTTTTTTTCAGGAAATCCTTCAATTTTTTAATGAAATACCTCAATCGCTTTACAACTCTTGATTTTCTCCGCTAATTCATGAAAGCTACTGCTTGAGTATGGAGCTTTTCCAAACAAGCACTCATACATAATTACTCCCACGCTCCACAGATCCACACGTGCGTCGTATTCATGACGTAAGAGTATCTCGGGTGCCATGTAAAGTGGAGAGCCACGTATTGAGAATTTTTGTTCTGAGGTAGATAAATATTGAGCAAATCCAAAATCTGTGGAAGAAAATTTTACTTTATGCATTTAACAAGAAGGAGAATTGGAGAAGATAGGCTCGTTCTATTCTATCCATTGAGAATCACGAACCTCCAACTTTTAATCTCATCACAGGTTTTTTCGATAATAACAAATTCTGCGGCTTCAAATCCATGTGACAAACATTGTGGCACCGCAGGTATTTCAGGGCTAGTGCAAGTTGTTGAAGAAACTTTCGACAGATTGTTTCTGGTAGTTTGCTTCTCTTCTTTATGAAGCTCGACAAGTCACCCCCATCACAATATTCCATTACGATATAAATTCGTCTGCGTTTATCCATAAAATTACGATTTTAGGTCTATTGAAAAACTGAGGTGAATCAATAATAATTAAGGATAAAACCAACCCTTCATCCCAAAAGAAATCCTTCATTTCAACGATATTCTCATGTTTCAATATTTTCAATAAATTAATTTCCGTAAGAAGATTATCAATGGCTGATTTTGAAAGTGTTGTCTTATCCACACACTTAATAGCAACTTCTTCATTACCCTCCTGTGAATATTCGACACATCATAATTTTCTCTATCAAACTTTTCCTACACGTGCCTTTGAACAAAATAAAAAAGCAAAAAGAAAACATACCTTCCTGAACCCTCTGTGAACACTCGCATAACTTCCGGCTCCAATTTTCTCGAGAATCACAAAATCATTCAGAGTTGGTAAACTCATGTCTTTGTATTTACCAATTAAACAAAATAAACCAATTAAATTCTGGAAAAAAAAACTCTCTGAATAATTCAGAGTACATGAAATAAGTTAAAACTCTTCATTTCCATTATTATCATATGAATAATGAATAAATCGATGAGTGAATATTTCCAATGAAGGCTTTCTTAAATTAAATTAAAGAAATTCAAGGATTTTCAAGTGTAAGGGAGGTTAATGCATGCTTACGGGGTGAACTACTTCATCTCTTTATTTCTTTGACATTTGCTCGGTCATTTTCGTCCAAACTCGTGAATCCGTTGACGCAGTTTGTTGTGCCTTTTCCCTGTGCGTTCACTAACCGTTGTTATCAAATAAAAAATAAATATAATACTATCCAAGTGATTTCTCGAGACTCCGGTTCATCTGAATTAGGTAAGTAAGCCTCACTAATTATCCTGCCGTTTCTTCTCATTACGAAAACGATGTGAGAGATTTTTTTTTTGGGTTTTAAAACGAAGGGAGTAAACTGAAGACATAACCCAAAGGCTTTCTCCGTCGTGAGAATAGCCTGAATTATGTTTGGGTCGTTGGATTGGCCGTAGAAAGAGAAAGAAAATGTCTCCAGTGACGATTGTTTCTGTTCTTTCTGTGGCCAACAGCTGATTCCTGTCATTTCAATTTCAGAAAACCCAAAATAGGTCATAAAAGAACATTGTGAAAATCTTTTCGTGAATTTATCATTGAACATCTTAGATATTTGCTCTTAAAAATTGAATAAATCATTATTTGAGTATTTATTTTCGTTCTAGAGATTTTTAGTGCTTGATTTTCAGTGATTCTGATAGGTTAGGAGTTTGTGAAGGATAATTATCGACTTAGTGGGAAGAAACCGTTTATTTCAGCCCGATAGTGAAAGGTAAAATATAAAATGCCAATTTTTTCTTTATTCTTGAGGATATGTTGGTAATTAAGCGGGATAAATGAATTTTTGCAGAAACTTTGGTTTGTAGAGCATTTGAAAAGCTACAAAAGAGGATTTCGTGATAAATTTAGATGAGTCCAGCGGTTTTCGAGGCAAATCCTAGAAAATAAAGCTTTTGTATAGCAAATAATTGTTATTCCAAATAAAATGTCAGGCCAGCGACACCTGTTTGTCATCAGTTGAAGCATTATTTGCCCCTGAAGCATTGAAAGGGGGAGGCACTTCCGTGATTGTAGTCATCGGTGCGTCAGTCTACGGAGAAGAACATTTGCCATTCTTCAGTATATTGCAAAAAGCCTCACAAAGGAGTTTGCCTAATTATCAATCTTTTATTTCATTTTCAATTCGAGGTAAATTCATCAAGTTGTAAACTCAAACGCTCTTTTTTTATTAAATAATTCCTAGACCTTCGGGAAAAACTCCTGTGACGTCACGAGAGTGATGAAATGTTTTTTATACAGAGTTGTCGTATTTTTTGAGAAATTCTTATTCATTAAAAGTAACACGCCATTAATTCTTCATTAATTTTTCTCGTTTCTTCAGTCACAGTGAATTCAATGAGAGTTCCTTCGTTTTTTTTTTTTTTTTCGGGGAATGTAGAGCAAAGTTTAAGTGGGTCGATCGAGTGCCATCTTTCTCTGTCTTGCAGCACAATTAATGTTTATTTATTTATTTTTTTCAAGGATTTTTTCGTGGAGAAAATGGATTCAGAAGAGGAGACACTTTACGACGAAGTGGATTCAGGTAATGAATCCAGTGGTGATGATGTGGATTTCGCTATGGAATGTGAGCCTGGTAATCAACGGGAACGGACTAATGATGCTGATGAGTATCCATTTGAAGTACTGACAACTGAGGAAATTGTACAGCACATGGTGGACTGCATCAAGGAAGTCAATACAGTTGTTGAGGTAACAAAATCTTGATTATTAGGGAATTTCTGTTTCTTTTTTCTTTTTTTAACGTATTTCTTTTTTTTTTCGCAGATTCCAGCAACCACAACGAGAATACTGCTGAACCATTTCAAGTGGGACAAGGAGAAGTTGATGGAGAGATTTTATGATGGAGATCAGGACAAATTGTTCGCAGAGGCTCGAGTGGTTAATCCATTTAGAAAAGGGCCAGTAATCAGTAGATCACGATCAGCTCAAAGTTCTCTGTCAAGGAGAACATCTACAAATGGCACTGAAGAGTGTGGAATTTGTTTTACCACACTACCATCTTCCATGATGACTGGCTTGGAGTGTGGCCATCGTTTTTGCGCTGGTTGTTGGGGAGAATATTTAACAACTAAAATAATGGAGGAAGGAGTTGGACAGACAATAGCATGTGCTGCACACGCATGTGACATTCTCGTGGACGATGCAAGTGTCATGCGTCTTGTTAAGGACTCAAAAGTGAAGCTCAAGTATCAGCATCTCATCACAAATAGTTTTGTTGAGTGCAACAGGCTATTGAGGTGGTGTCCATCACCCGATTGCAACAGCGCAATAAAGGTTCAATATGTTGAACCGAAGCCAGTAACATGTAAATGTGCACACACATTTTGTTTTCATTGCGGTGAGAATTGGCATGATCCAGTTAAATGCCATTTATTACGTAAATGGATAAAAAAATGTGACGATGATTCAGAAACGTCAAACTGGATAGCTGCTAATACTAAAGAGTGTCCAAAGTGTAATGTCACAATTGAGAAGGACGGTGGATGTAATCACATGGTTTGTAAAAATCAGAACTGTAAGACTGAGTTCTGCTGGGTCTGTTTGGGCCCATGGGAGCCACATGGTTCAAGCTGGTACAATTGCAATCGTTACGACGAGGAAGAAGCTAAAGCTGCCAGAGATACCCAACAAAAATCACGTTCAGCACTACAGAGATACTTGTTTTATTGCAACAGATATATGAATCACTTGCAGTCATTGAAATTTGAGAGTAAATTGTATGCAAGTGTCAAGGAAAAAATGGAAGAAATGCAACAGCACAATATGTCTTGGATTGAGGTATTAAATTAAAATGGCTTGGTAGTGTTGGATTTAATCTAAATTGTGCATTATCTTGTTGCAGGTTCAATTCTTGAAGAAAGCAGTCGATATTCTCTGCTTATGCAGACAGACATTAACGTATACATACGTTTTTGCTTATTATTTACGTAAAAATAATCAATCTGTAATCTTTGAGGATAATCAGAAAGATCTTGAAGGGGCAACTGAGACGCTATCAGAGTATCTTGAAAGGAATATTACGAGTGAAAATCTTGCGGATATTAAGCAGAAAGTTCAGGATAAATACAGGTAAATTAATTCATTTCAATACATCTCTATACATCTCAATAATTTTTATTGTTTTGCCAGATACTGTGACAATCGGAGAAAGGTATTACTTGAGCACGTACATGAGGGCTATGAAAAAGAATGGTGGGACTATACTGAATAAAATAAAAAAGGAAAAATAACTAAATATGAAGATACACATCTTATCAAGGATGCAATTGTCTGCTCCTCCATTTCTATCCCTCCCGTGACCGCCTCAACTGTGATAACTTCGTGAGAAAAATAAAACAAAAACAAGAAAGAATATATATATAATTTGATGAAAGAAAAAAAAATCGAAAAATGATTTCTGGCAGACAGAAATTGAGAATATTAAGAAACTAATGTCAATGCTAAATTTTTTCCCGAAATGACAGCCAGGGAACTTATTGAAGAGTTTGTAAAATTAATAAAATTCTGTGTTTTTGTGTTGAAGTACACGTTCTCGAGTCTTTGAATGTATTAGTGTTTTCATTGCACGGTGGCGGTTCGAGATACTTAAAAATGAATAATTAAAACAGGCAATAACTGTGTTTATTGGTGAAAATGAGTGATTAACTTTGTTATTACGGAGAGAATTACAATTTAAAAAGTGAAATGTGGTGAGAAACATTTTTTAACAAGTTAATTCTCGTATTTCGTTTCTTCTGACAGAAATGAGTAATGGAAGAAAGATAATTGGAGGTTGATGACAATTAAAAGGAAACAATACATAGATATAATTAAACCTTGTTTGTTCTTTATCATTAATTTGTTTGTTGAAATAATTGAATAAATTAGTTTAAAATTGTAATTAAACAGCCCAAAATGGTGATCTCCAATCGAGAGTAGAGTAATTTTTGTTTTTGCTAAAATTACAAGAGAATTTTTCTGTAGGGAGTTTTGAGGGCTACAAAAAAGATCTCCTTCTCTCTTTCTCTCTCTCTCTCTCTCTCTCTCTATCTATCTCTATCGCGGTCAAAGGACACGTCCAGGCTACAACTGCCATAATTATCAAAAGAACTTGATTTTGGAATAATAATTCTAATGATATTTACTCTTTGAGGACCAAATGAATGACGCTGAGTTTGTCTTCAAGGGTTGAATCAAATGATGTTAAAATGGTAGACGTTAATGCATGAACAAGTTGCATTGTAGCAATCGATAATCCTTGAGTGTCTGCGTAGAGTAGATCAACTGCATTGATAATTGGAATTTTCAATTAATGTTCAATGATAGTGTTCACTAAGTGGATCTTTGGTAGTTGATTATTTCTTTATTTGAACGAAAAATTTTATCGTAATTGCTCAAAATTTTAAAAATTCATTGAACATTATTTTCTCCCAATTATGTTTGTACAGTTAATAGATGGATAATTTAATGATGAATAGTTCTGTGTGTGCGTTCAAATTAAGAGAAATGCTGGAATTTTGCTTCGTTTCCTAATCGAATTCAATAGACTAATGATGATTCCTTTATTTTTTTCGGAGTAATCTCAAATATAAGTGGATTTAGGGGAAAACGGATGATTACTGTTTTCCCTCTATTAATAAATAGTATTAATGTAAGCACGAGGCCAAGAATTGATATTTAAACATGGACTCTCTATTATAGAAATTAATTGTGACTTATTAAAAAATACTGAAAAATAAAAAAAAAAAGAAGATATATATCATTAAAGTTTTGTATAATTCAATTGAATTATAACAATGAATATTTTACAATTAATTCCAATTTTTATATTGAAAAAATTCGCTTCAATTGACATTGATTAAAAAAAATTGTGCGATTTTTATTTTTCATTAATGAGAAAACGAAGAAATTGAATAAATTTAAGAATTAAAAAGGAGTGAGTAAGATATTGTAAATATTTTACATAGATAATTGATCAATTCGAGTTGTAATAAAAAGAATAGAACACATTTTTTTATTATTTTAAAATTATGGACGTTTCTCGGTAGGGGAAGGTGGGATAAAAAGGCAACAAGGGGGAAAGATTGACACATGCTCACTTTGAAATTGTATATTACGAGAAATCAAGAGAAATATTGGAGATTTAATTTTTTTGATGATTCCATCGGAAAGCGGAGGAAATTTTAGGCGGAAAACATGTGTCGAAATTAATTTTTTCGAGTTTTCTGGAAATTCGATTTTTTTTCACCCAGATTTGAAGGGGTTTACCTTGCAAAAAAATGGAATTTTTTAAAAATTGAAAAAAATAAATTTTAACCCTTGATTCTTATGTAAAATCGGCTCAGCTTTTCAATGGAATCATCAGAAAAACGCTATCTCCAACCGTTGAATCAGGATGTCTATTTTACCCAGATTTTCCCTATATCATAGTTGAATTAATAGAAAAATAAAAAATACCACCTTGTTTTCACTATTTTTTATGGAGAACGCTTGTAAACTCTATATTAAATTGGATTAGATTCAATTTATTATTATTGTCGGAATTTCTGATGTAGTTAATAAAAATTTTAGTACGAAATAATGTTTTAATTTTTCTTCTCCCATGCTATCAGCTAATTAATAAGAGACAATTCTTCACCTTTTTTTTTATTTTCCTCAGACATTTATTACAAAACGTTGATAAGTTCAATTATTTAATTAAAAAATCTAATACATACGAATGAATTCTTGAATTATTATAAAATTGTAAACACGCAGTGATAATTAAATTGGGATGCACCTATAATTTTTTTTCTGAATGAATATAATTCTATGACCAAGCGCATTCTTTTACTTAAACAAAAAAAAAATCATGATAAATTCATATACACTTCTATCTAGAATAAATTACACAATAAATAGTGATAAAGTAATTGATAAGTTCAAAGAAACTACCTAAATTGTATAATTAATTTCGAAACTGGATATTTCAATGGAGTGAAAAAACACAATCACAGGATTAATAAGTACGTGATTAATTTTGTTTCTAGCGTGTTAAAATGGCGAAAAAGTAGAGAATGATTTTGTGTTAAGAGGTCACAGCTAAGATAGTGGCAACGAGACTCAGCGTTGCACCAGTCATCAAGAGACTCCTCCAAACAGCTCCACTGACCTCTTCAGCCACCGGATACTCTATGCAGAGTTGTTCCTGTAACAATGAGCATTACAGATTCATTGGAATATCACTGCATAAATATCCTTCAGAACTTACCCATCCTCCATATCCCTTGATGAAATGCGTAATTTCCTCTCCGATATACCTAGCGACATAAAGTGGCAATTTCTTTCTCAGCTCCACCATTCGTCCATCCCTTGCCCAAAGAGCCAATCGTCCCATAAATGCATACAAACAGACAATTCTCGCCCATGTAATTCCTCCATGAAGAAATAACTCATCAGCAACTCCAGTAAATGCCTCATAGGCAGTATCTGGTACGACATTGAGCCTATTGACCATGCTGGTGAACAGGATGCTATGTTTATTTAGCATCTGGTAGACATTATGACGCATACTGCGTGAAACTGGATCTCTGGAGATGAGATACATATCCTCCTTCAGGAGATACCTAATGACATCATTGGCCAGACACTCTGCAGTGAGTTCGACAGAGTCGTCGCAGGCAAATCGAGGTGGTGCCAATTGTGGGAATAAGTTCTGCATTCGAATCTGGAAAAATAAAGGGAATAATTAGAAATAATAATCCTGCATGAGCTGGAGCTTATGCTTTTTTTTCTTTAAAATAATATTTACCTGACAAACTTCAATAAAAGAGAGACCACCAGCATCAACGTTGGAGCCATAGTGACACACAGCATCAGTGAACTCATTTTGTTCGTCCAGTGAATTCCTGTTACCGTGTGGATTGCATTCCAGAATGCCGCCCACTCTGGAATGCGGTTCCCTCGCTGACGCAGCCTGTTCATCTCCCCCACCAATATCATTGTTCCTTGTGCTGTCACCGGCCATGTTTATATTGTATTTTAATTATTAAAAAATCGACATCTGATGATTAACTTTATTAGTATAACCAAAACTGTCACCCAATTGATGTCACAAGTAATTATTTAATTTTTATGAAACATTTCTTGCACTTCACTCTCCTATTGTTATTATTATTTCAATTATTATTATTATATTGAATTTGCAGAAAAAAGAGGCTTGGATTAAAGCCTGAGATTTTGATGGGGTTAGAGACAATTTGTGTGAAAAAATCGTACGTCTCTACTTTCCCGCGGCCATTTCCGAATGCTAGACCCCCCTACACACAGCGTTTCCCATCGTCTTGAACAACCGGCGCTGCCAGCCACCCATTCTCCCCCACTCCTGCATACTTTCTGACTCTATGGATCATTCAGGTTTCCTCCCCACTCTTTTATTTTTATTGTTTCGTCTCTCTCTTGTTGCGGCTATTCGCATTGGATTAACTAGAAGACAGAGCTAGGAGTTCATTCAAGTTTTACCCTCTCACTTACCCCCACCTCATTGGATTTTTTATTTTTATCGGTTGGCTATAGCAGAAGGATGTGAGACAGGAATAGAAATGCAAATGGCGGTTTTTTTTTGGAGGGAAATGGTGCAACGGACATTCAATAGGTGAGTTTTGGCTTTATGACTTGAGAATCATTGAGATGATGATAAATTTCGCATTATCCAAGAGGAAATCATGATTTTGAGATGAAAAACAAAATAAAATGGCGTCTGAGCTTGGGGACAAGTAAAATTGAGGATGAAGGAACGATTTTTACAGAAGCCATATGAGAAAATCTGGGCCCTTTTCGAGGGGCTTTTGCTCATTGGAAGACAATGGCGTGTCCTTTCACGTGGGAGAATCCTCTGCTGCCTTGGAGAATGCTGAGAGATGAAGAATGCAGGAGTTTAGAGGTAACAAGCTGAATTCATTGTTTTTATCATCGATTTTTGGTAAATATCTCGAAAACTATTGGATTTGAGGGAAAAATGCAAGATACCTTTCTTGTGGCTCTTGAAATGATCTACAAATGCACTTTTTTGCCGAAAATAAATGGGAAAATAATCTTCCACCGGTTTACGACTGAATATTTGACCTTTGACCTTTGTAAACGCGTGGGAATGTAATCTGGATCGTCAGGCCTTCCTATATCACTTGGAGAGGGTCTTTATGAGGGAATCTGAATAATTCTTTTAATGATTGCATTTAAGAGCAATTCTATCTCAACTAATAAAGTGCCAAAATTCAATTAAAAAAACCTGAAACACTCGTTTTGTCCTTTCTCCAGCTACAAAAATTCACTCGGAAGTATTCGGCTGGTGGAATTCGCAGGCTTAGCAGGATGCAGAGAGCCCGCGAGCAGCCTTTTCCCCTGCAATGAATCACGAGGGAGCCGAATGAATCACTCGATACCCCAGGCCAAGACGTCTTCGTGTGCAGCCAGAAGTGAAAGTACCTCTTACCTTCAACTACACAGGAGTGATAAGGACAGAGAATGAGTGCCCTCACGGTTCTACATACAGTTTGTACCATCGAGTATGAGCGGTCACTCACATCGACTCTTTGTAAGCTACAATTTCATTTATACTCAGGAATTCATTGATTTTTCCACCGAAAAATATTGAATCATTTGGATTTCTCCCTTGGATGAATTTTAGACAATAGGCTACTGAATATATTCCACTTTTTTTCTAGCTTTCCTTTCGTCAAAGCTTTACTCGATTTTTTTTGGGATATTAATCGTGTCTTGATCATGAATTATCTATATTATTTTCTGGTATCGATATTACTGCATTTAATTCCGCAATGAGAAAGGAATTTATGCTGAACCAAGTCTACAGCCCCTCTCTCTTAGTTACGTGTTTGCCTTTTCTTTTTTTTTTCTGCAACTGAACAACCTTCAAAGGCCGACTGAATGCTCCGATGAATGAAGTGGAAAAGCTGTCTCTCTAGGTTTATCTCTCTGTCCATGTGTTTGTGCCTCTGCGTATATTCTAATGGATTCTGTGTTGACCGGATGTGAGATCAGAAGGAGAAAAAGGCGTTCTAATTGTGGAGATTGTAGTTAAACTCTGGGTTACGTGATTTAGAGTAAAAGAGTTGCTATTATTTCGTAAATATCTCGAGAGCCATTGTTTCGAAAAATTCTGGGCATCGAAATTTCCGAGATATTGAATACAGTAGTAACAAAATATAGTAATGTAAACGTTTCATTAGAAGTTGGTGTAGAGTACCGGACATGAACAAATTGACCCTTGTGAGTCAACGTGTAAATGACATAATTGGAACATTATACCACTGTTAGGCGTTGGATACTAACCTAAACGTTGAGAACTATACAAACTATAAGGAGGCAGAACACAAACGTTAAATTTTATTGCCACTTTGTAACAATAAATGTTTTATTTTTTTCAATTCAATTCGCAGAATATTCCTGTCAATTTAATCATCATAATTTGGTCAATGATTTTATTCATGAAATGTGCAAATAGAATGCACGTCAAATGTCTTTAGCCTAGGATTCTTTCTTCGATTTATGACAAAGTTTAAATAATTAAGATATGATTAAATTAAAGCTTGATTTATAATTTATTTAAAGGGAAGCGTCTCGATATGTCTCTGTAATTTTTCTTATCACACATGAATATTATGACGACTCGAACAAATAGAATGATTGCTCTGACCGTCGAATTACTAAAGTGGACGGTAAAGTCTTTTAGTAATTTTAATTTGTACAAAAGAAGGGTGCATAGTTGCATCAGACTTCTTATATATTTATATAATCCGTGTAAATACTCACGGAAGTCGGAAGAAGCCTGGCCTCATTGGCTAATTATTTATGCTGATTTTTTCACGTTAATTGATTCACCTTCAGGTTCAGAGGCGCGTGAAGAAAAAAGACACGAGGAACGTGTAATTCGCACTCCACTTAATCCTGTCAAGAAATTAATATCGATCGAGATATAAATGCCAATAACAATGTGTAGAGAGCGTTTGAAATGACGAAATTCAGCTTGCAATCAAGGCTGCAGGTAATTGTTGATGGAATGCACAGAGAAATTGTTGTTATTATAGAGAGATCTTTTTGTAATTGATTGGAAATATTTTAATTTTCCAGAGATGGATAGTGGGGAAGAGAGGTGCCCGATTTGGGGGCCCAATTCAACGACGTCCCTGGAGGTAGAGAAGAGCTTTGCTCCATTCCATATTGACAGACTAGCCACGAAGTGACCCCTTCCTGACTTATTTAGTTATCGTATATCATTGGAGCACACGAGTTTGCTCTCGATTGTTGCACATTCTCCTTGATATTGACGAATATCTAATGAGTAATTAAGGGTGATTGGAAAGCAAGAGGAAGTGATTGTTGCATTGATGAGTGAGCTTTTTCCTGTTTATTCAACCTCTGGTATTATGATTAGGTGAGTTTTTCAATTATTTTATTACTTTCTCCAATAATAGGATTAATTGCGATATTTACTCGAAAAATGATCGGTGGAAGAGTATATCGACCCCGGAAGCTGACACCGGAAACGGGTGCTTTTCAGTTGATTTACAGTAATCATCATTCAAAAACATCTTTCTCCAGAACTTTTATTTCCATTTCTATCGATAATTTCGCTATTGTGGAGCTATAAAAATCTATTGAACTTCCTGTTGAACAACTTTTTTTTTCCTACAATAAAAAACGAATTACGTTCGTTGAAACGTGAGTAAGTGAATCGCCTTGATAATTCACATCAATTCGTTTGTGTTAAACGCATGAATAAATAATGATAATTAAATTCACGTGTAACAGCAATTATTTGTCGATTGGAGGGTTTATGATTCATCGATGTTGATGATAATTTATCTTGTTTGTTAGTGTGATTTGAAAATGATAAGCATTTTTTTTTTCACCCCTCAGAATCAATGAAATGTTTGAATAAGCAATTGTCACCGAAATGCGCACTACTTAGACCCATGAAATTAGAGAGAGTTCTCGATAATGATATCACACGTGGTAACAGGAAGTTTCTAGTTACTTTACAGATGAAATTTGTAAGCTATGACCTCATCTCAATTTCTTGAAGAAATCATTAAATTTAAATTCCAAATGATCTGAAGAATAATGGAAAATTCATGGAATTTTATGAGACGTAAAATGATTTTCTTTGCATTAATGATAAGATATTAAATTTTAAAATGAAACAGAATTTTCCTCTCATGCAAGTCAATTATTCCTTCTATTATACCTGTAGGCTCTCAGTGCACGTAATGATAGATGCTCGAATTTTCCTGATGTAGAGCGAATTCCTCTCGCATGTGATACAAGAGATGGCATTATTAGAATTGAGGAAGGTGAATGACCAGAACTGTCCTTCTCGACCTTTCTCTTGTTACAACAATTGTTTGTACGATTGTCGATAGTAATTCAGGCTAATGACTTCATATCACTCACGAAAAGACAAAATGCATCTGCATCAGGTAGAGGGGAGATTTCATCAGAGATGAAGAATTGGCGGAATAATAGAGTCAATAGTAATAAAAGGATGATAATGAACCTCTATATATTTGTTTTGCCGGTCGCTCGCCTCTTTCTCGTAACCATATGACGTCAGACTTGAGCAATGACTCATGCTCTGGATTGTATACTTGACCAACCAATTGATTCGCCAACAATTTCTTCCTATTAAAAAAACTTTTATCAATGAATTCGTAACAAACACATTGTTCTCTGCAGCTTTGTGATGAAATTAAATGCCAATATTTGCTGTGAATCCTCTCAACGTCTCGTTCATCAGGCCTTGATTTACTCAGCGACTGTTTTTTCACTCCAAAATTTACGATATGCACTTTTATCTAGACACATTCATCCACAATGATAAAGCCATTTTAACAGGAACTCAAAATATTTCGTTTCAATCCTTAAAAACTGTTTGATTCTTCTCGTAAAATTATCCAAATTATTTCAGCTGATTCTCAATGCTAATTTTATTAATTTATTAATTAACTACGAAGGAAAAAGGTGGATATCAAGGATTTTTGTTATGCTCCGGCTGAACAAATATTCATTGCTCTCGTAGTTTTAAAAAAAATCATTTTTATTCAATTAATTAGTGAAATATTATTTTTTTTTTGTTTTTGGGGAATAGGCTTCTTTTTTTTACTCACTGTACGTCAGTTGAAATAAAGTCGTTCAGACGACCTTGCTAATATATATGTTTCCTACGATAACACGAGAGAAATATAAATTTGTGTGAGTGTCATAAAATTATAAATGCGTAGGTAAACTTTATACTCTCGTTTGCACACTTTTTTTTTTTTAATGAATTATATGAGAAATCAGGGAATACAAAAAAGAATTGAATATTCCGGTAGGAATATAATCATCTGTTTTCATCAGATACTTTTTCCCTCTTCTTTTATTAATCAATATTGCGCAATGTTTTGGAATTTTATTTCTGGGTTTTTTATTGAGATTAATTGTTGTACTAATCGGTGGTTATTTCTTTTTATAATTACTAATTGGAGACAATAAAGCGAATGGATTTGTCTCGTCGGGCTTTTTTTTTCTTCGTTAAATTATTTATTATCAATTTTCATTAACTCAGGAATAATGAGAATTAATTTGAAAAAAATGAATTGATCAATGTCAGTGATGACAAGACATCCACGTGAACACTTATCAGTAGTACGTATCAATGCTCTATGCTGTTGTCAAAGTTTCTCATTTCTGGGAAATGGAAAAAAGCCCAAAACACTTGAAAAAAAATAATTATTCCGTTCTATTAACGTGAACGCTATCTCAACTGATAGATTTACTGTATTTATTCAACCAGATTACTCAATTTTGCGTTATTTTTGGTTCTCAAACACGCCACAATTCTCATTAGAGCTCGTTAAAAAAACTTCGAAAAATAATAATTTGCCTCCAATTGCGCAATGATAAAAGAAGAAAAAAAAACTACAATTGACTTGATGCTCAACAACTCATTCTCAATTCCCCCCATTTTCCTGAATATTAAATGCACAATGCGCGTGCGGCACAAACGATAGAAAGGAATTAACGAGATGATAGAATGAGAAAACAACGTTTTAGGCTGAAACCGTCTGATCAAATGGTATAAATTTTTTTAAGTGGTGGGGGAATACGGGACTCGGTTTCATATATAAGCATAGAGGTTTGTCCTCGACACTTTGGTTGTTCCCGTTCGGGCAACTTTTCCAAGACTTGGCAAACCGCACACCGTAAGTTGAAAAAAAAAAACAATAAACAGTTAAAGTTTATAGTTACGAATAAGTTTGGTTAATTGATGGATTATGTGAGTTTAATTATCGAGGGTGAAATTAAGTAATGGTGACGTCTTTGCCTGTTTCGACGTTGGAAAACACCAGGAATTCGACATCTACTGGATTATTTTAATTTATTTATTTCTTATTTAATAATTGTGGATTTGAATTTGAGGAATTAAAGATTCATGAAATCACTCTGGATAATTAGGCTTTTCTTTTAATTTCATCACCCATTTCATTATTTCATCCTCGAATTAAATTTTCACGTCTCAATTATACTGACAAAAACCTTCTTTTTTTTTGGAATCAAGTCTGTATAAATAAAGACTGGTAATTGATAAGCGGATTAAAATGCTTCTGGCGCCATTATTGTTTGATGGTGGATTATTTACAATTTGTGAAATGAATTTAATTAAAATAATTATATGAGAGAATTAATTTGCAAAAATTATGATGAGGCAACTCATTATTTTCTCGGGGGATTTGACTGGATAAATAGAGGCGCGTGGAATTTTCTGAGGACTTGGGACTATTTTGAACGCGTGTTCATTCTCGGTTTATTAATCTGGATTGAACCAGTTTTTAACGTGCCTGTGGTTTGTCGAATTCAATGGAAGAAATTAATTTCGATTGATTCAGTGCACGTGCAAATAATTTATACAATAATATTATTAATTTAGGCAACAAGATGTCCTGGCATTTTTCCTTAAACTCATTATTCTCAGAGTTATTCCCATAATAAACGAATTTAACCCTGAAATCAACAGATGTTTGGATGGAGGTCCATATCTTTAAAAAAAAGTCTCCATCTGTTTATAGTTTTCTTCATCTTTACCTATTTTCGTAGTGATTAATCATACTGATTGACGTCACTCGTGTTTTTTAAAAAGTTATTTGCCTTTGTTTTCTTTGTTCATTTCTTGGATACTTGTAAAAACTCTCACTCGGTGAATTTGGGTCTAGTTGCTTTGAGGAGGACAATGATGGTAGTTGAGAAAATAAATAAATAGAGGAGAGGTACTAACATAATCGGTAAATGCTTGGAAAGGTTTTTTGTGTACCGAGAAATTTACAAGTTTAATATTCAACGAATTTATACTCCACGTGAAGTTTTTTCTCTTACATCTCTCTGGAGCTGCATCAAATTTACGATGAATTTCCTAATATTTTCATCGAATATTCAAGAAAAACTATTAGAGACAAAAATTGCAATATTTGATAACGAGGGCAAAACAATTATCACAATCATCATAAATAATGTTAAGTGATCGTTACGACGTGTTACAATGATGGATAAGATAATTCTCTTTTTTATTAAAATTTTTTCTCTTTTAATATGAAGAAGAGAATAGTATTAATCATCTGACGTATTGATGATATTTTTATCTCACGAGAAAATAAAAGAAATATGGAAAATTGAACATTACAAGAATATTAACGAGTGAGAAGATAAAAATAAATGCCTCAATGAAAGGAAAAATCGGGGTAAAAACTGATTTTTTCAAATTTTGGCAAGGTAAACCCCTTCAAATGTGGCTGAAAAAAATCGAATTTTCAAATAATTGAAAAAATATTTTCTGACACATGTTTTCCGCCTAAAATTTCCTCAGCTTTCCAATAGAATCATCAGAAAAATTTAATCTCCAATATTTCTCCTGATTCCTTGTAATATACAATTTGAAAGTGAGCACACATGTCCATCTTATCAAGATATGAGTTCAAGTTTGTTTGATTTCTTCTTTTTCCATTGAACTTAAATACTTCCGGCAGTTTTTAACCCACAGACACTCGTCATGTCTACACATTCAAAAAATAGACCCTGAGAAAAAGATGACGGGCAATCTCACCGCATTAATCTAATAATCTGCACGAATTATTGCTTCAAATTAACTGTGAATACTACGATTGATAGCCATGATAAATTAATTCAATGATAATTAGATGTGAATGGTAATATTTCATTTATTTAGCTTCATACACATGCGATTAAACAGTATAATAACAAAGTGCACCAATCATCATAATCTCATAGTGGGAGGTAGCAGGTAGCTTAAGCTTTTAGTTGACTTCAGCGTATCAAACATTCACTTCATCTCCACTCATCGTAACTTGCGGTACAATTTTTTCATTTTTTGCAATTCGTGAATTTATCTTTACACGAGTAAAGAGAGGGAAAACATAAAGGAACCTGGAGAAAATGTGTTGAGCACTTTATTCCAAAGTAAATTGAATTTGAAAATAATTGCAATAAGTAATCCAATGATTAATTCTTTTTTTTGCAAATAAATTGTGTCAGTGGCTTTGTTGATGTCTGAGAATTTGGAATTACGTGTTTTTTAAATGGTGTAAGTTGAAAAATATCATCTGCTTTCTTTTAAAAATTGAATTATCCAGCTGTCAAAGAATTGAAGTGAATGAGGTGATTTTATTTGACTTTGATTATCGAGAAATATATGAAAAAGTAATGGAGAATGTCAGGAATATGTTGTGCTCATTAATGCACATGATAGTACGTGAGACTGATTAGGAATTAATGCCGAGTAGTCTCATTAACACGTGGTATCGATAGACTCGAGGAATTCTTTTTTTGCTACTTAAAAACACTGCAATTATTCAGCATTTCCGCGAACCTTATTATCATCTTTGATCCATATTTTTCTGTTACGAGATAAGTTGAATAATAGAAATACTGAGAATTTATCCTACTGGATGCAATAAAAATAACAATTGCTCCTTAAATTTCGAAGGATTTTTATTGTAAAGGTCATCATTAAAAAAAAAAAAAAAACACTTAAAAAACTAAAAATGTGAGACGCTTTGGATTCACTCTGGACTTAATTAATACGTCCTTGTCAAATAATCATTAATTACTAGTTTCTTTATTGCTGCAGGAAAATGGGGAACGTCGTGAGTATCACTTGTCTTGTAAATATCTGCAATAGTTTCAGAGATGCATATTCGTGCATAAGCACAAGTGCACATTCGATTATGGATATCGAGGACGCTCGAATTCTCAACTTCCGGTTAGAAATGACCTTCCTGTTTCCGTTGACCACATTTCCGTTTCGAAAATCCCTAGTTTCGTATAGTATTCATCAATTTCATTGGATTTAATCATGTATTTTTCATTGTTAATTTCTGTAGAATAATCAGATGAAAGAGATCAGAGATAAATGAAGAAATTTTCATTCATTCCGAGGTACTTTCAGAATTCAATTGAATAGAATTTTCCATCGATTCATCAATTGGAGTTTGCGTGATAGTGATGAATTAGGGAATAGTTAATGTCAGGATGCTGGTGAGCGTGACAAAATGCCCCATTTTCTGGAGCAAAATGTTACAATGCTGGTCTTCCTATCATTATATCATAAAAATTGTATTATTCTCTGTGAATTACCAGAAATATCTGGAAATATGAGATTATTCTTTAAGTTTGATCAGTTCAAAGCTGAAACTAAATAAAGAATTCCTTAAAAGGCAAATCTTCTACAAATTACCATTTTTTTCGATTACAATTGTCGTAATTGTCTGTGTAAAGTCTTTTTATTCCCCAAAATGAATTGAGGTCACGATAAAAGACATTTAATAAAAATTCATTTTATTACAGAGATATTCTAAAACAATTTAATGTTGATCCTTATCAAGTGTTGCATTTCGTAATTCTTTTAAGATTAGAATTATTTAAACATCCGCTGTAAACTTAGGGCGGTTTTTGTAGCGTGTAAGAGGAAGAATAGGGGCGAACAAGTTAATCAATAATTTGATAAACCATTAGAATTTAAATAGTTTCTTATCAGAAAAACCTCTTGGCGGGACCGTGTGGCCTAACGGATAAGGCGTCGGACTTCGGATCCGAAGATTGCAGGTTCGAGTCCTGTCACGGTCGATATTATCACTATTTTTTCTATTTTTTCCCGACAAATGAATCTTTGGAATAATGTACTTAACAAATCTCTCTTCATTACCATTTAACATCGAAAATTACCCTATTTATTTATGATAATTATACTTACGCAATGAACGAGATCCAAAGTAGATAACATATCCCTTCCAATGAAAACATATTTTTGCGTTAAATTGCGTCGATTTAATCAGTTTTATTTTTCTTATGGCTTGATAATTAGCATGAGAATATTCTTTGATAATTGAATGGTGTGCAACAAATGATGCACTTGATGATTCATCCATTAATTGCCCGATGCAATAATATTCTGTTTGTTGGATTTAAACTATAAGTTTTAGAATAGCGTCAGAATCATTTACTCTCCTGCTCTTTTTTTTCGAGTAAATCAAAATTACCTATAATGATGATGATGCAAGTTGAATTGGCCTGAAAATATGCAAAACATTGTCTCTAATATTTAGCCCACGCCTCTTATCACAGTTATAAGTAATTGACCTTACTTAACCCGATTGTATTGAAAATAAAGGCAATGACAATTCAACTAAATTTATTGCAATACAAATATATTCATCGGAATGCATGATTTATTAATTAAAGTATATGTGTAATAATGCATTATTAATGATTTCCAGCTCGTGTGTGAATACAAAACCTAGCCCCGTCGACGTGAAAGAGCAGAGCAGCGCAGAATCAGCTGGAAAATTTCGCCAAATTAATTATTACGATAGTTTAATATTATTGATTGATTGTAGTGATCAGTATTGGCAATCAATTCATTAAAATTTAACAAGTTTTAATTAAATTACGAAGCCAGATCCACTCCACCACGCCGACATCGTAGAATGGTAGAAGGTGAAACCGACACAAAACACAATCATAGTGAGTATTTTATTAAATAATTAAATTAACAATTCCAATGACTATTTTATCATTAATTAATTCTAGAGTGTGATGTAAAAGACGATCGTTCGAACGGCTGCGGTTCAAAGGACCTAGAACTTGCCGGTGAGTTAATTTATTATTATAACCGAGACTTATTTCTTCTTTTTCGAATAATTAAAATGATATCTTTTAAACAGGACTTGGGCCAAAGGGTAAATCCCTAGATCCCGAAAAAGGATCCTACCTAAAAGCTGATTTTGAAAAGGCCATCGAACTTACCGGTGAGTATTTAATCATCACGCATGTATGATGTCTTTTTAATTGTTAAATTGTAAATTTCAGGGTATGGAAAGTTTCATTACTTCCTACTCGCAGTATGCGGGTTTGTCAGCACGAGCGAGGAGATGGACGTAATTTCCATGTCCTTCATTCTACCAAGTGCACAATGTGACCTGGATTTAACTACCGAAGCGAAGGGATGGCTGAGTTCCATAATATTCATTGGAATGATGGCTGGTGCTTATGCGTGGGGCTCAGTTGCAGATGCACTGGGCCGACGCAAAGTGCTCATCGTCATTTCTTTCACCAACGGCCTGTGTATTGTTGCCTCTAGTTTCAGCCAGTCTTATGAACTATTCATGTTTTTCCGTTTTCTCAATGGAGCTGCGTAAGTGAATACTTTAGGATTCATTGAAGGTTCTTCTAAATCTAAACGTTGTTTATTTTTTTTAGTCTTGGTGGCAGTGGACCGGTCATCTGGTCGTACTTTGCTGAATTCCAGCCAAAGTCCAAACGGGGATCTATGCTATCGTTCATGGCTGCATTCTGGACACTGGGCAATCTGTTCGTTGCTGGTAAAAATTACTTTTGAAGCCTTAGACCGATTTATTAAGAGGCCTCTTATGCTAATAATAATTTTTTTCAAAGGTTTGGCATGGCTCATCATCCCTCACACCATCGGTATTACGACTGAGTCGTTCACATACAACTCTTGGCGAATTTTCCTGCTGATTTGCGCTGCTCCCTCTTTCATTGTGGCGGGGCTACTGCTCTTGCTACCAGAATCACCGAAATACCTGTTATCACGAGGAAGATATGAGGAAGCCCTCAATATCTTTCGTAGCATTTATGCTATCAACACCGGCAAACCCCGTGATACTTATACAGTAAAAGAATTAATTCTCGATGACTTTATCGAGCCAGCACCCGTAAAAGTGGGTGCTGTTGAGAAGAATAAATACAAGATGATGCTTGGTGACATTATCGACAACAGCAAACAACTGTTTGTATCACCAATTCTACGCTTCACCATTATCTCAATAATAATTAACTTTACATTCCACATTGGTTACTATGGTTTAATGATGTGGTTCCCTGAATTGTTTCATCGTTTTGATAAATACGCTAAATTCCATGATAATCAGAACGCTGATATCTGTCAAGTTACTGATTTCTATCTGGAGGAAAGAGCCACCAAGTTTGCAGAGGATGCACAATGCGTCAATAAAATGGATGAAGATGTCTTTATTGATTCAATCATCACTGTAGCAGCTGCAATACCTGCTAATATACTTGCTGTTCTTGGAATGGATCGTTTGGGCAGGAAATTCTTCCTTGGTAAAATTCAAAATTAAAATTCAATAAATTCTAATGAGATTACTAATGATTTTTTTACATTTTCAGTATTCAGTACTCTATCAGCGGGTGCCTGTTCCATTGGCTTATTCTTCGTCTACAATAGAACCCACAATCTCATCGTATCAGCATTTTTCAGCGGTGTTATAAGCTGCGGTAATGCTGCACTTGATTGTCTCATAACTGAAGTATTCCCCACAAATTTACGAGCAACGGGTATTGCCATTTCCATGGTTGCTGCAAGATTAGGTGGTATTATCGGTAATATCGCTATAGCCCAACTACTGGACTGGTACTGTCCAGCACCAACCTTTATTGTTGCCGCACTTCTCATCGGTACGTTAACTCTCTAAATTTAATTATTCATACACAGAACTCTATCCACTGATGAATTTCCCAATTTATATTTCAGGAGGTGGTCTTCTATGCTTATTTTTACCAAACACAACTCGTGAACCACTTTCCTGACACCAGATCATCCCCGCACATGGATTCACCCTCAAATTCCATGTACATTATCACAATGCATTTGTATCAAATCCAAGTATTTCCAAATACGTCGATAAACTCAAAGGAAATATTTTTTTATTAAATTGATTGAATCACTGCAGCAGTGGAGAGGAAGGAAAATGAAAAATTGCCCAGTTTAGTTAATAGTTGAGATATTGGTAGATTATATTAGTATTATTGAGAGCCACGAAAGGAGTAATAATGTTAAAGTACCTACATAAATGAAGAAAGAATTGGATTTAATTCTGTGAAATGGCAGAGAGTGAATTATTTATCATAGTAGTAGAGTTACCTGGCTGCTCAAAGTTTGAATCGTGATAACAGCTGTATTATTGCTGTTTATCTTGAATGTTTTGTATTATTTTCTTTTATTAATCATTGCTAATAATTACAGTAATTATTAGTTAATATAGAATTATTCTTTATTGCACGTTAGATTAAAATATCGTGCAGGAATGAATTAAAAAGTTTTAAAGAAAATAGAACCTTGATAAGAGAAAAAAAAATGAAAAGTCCTACTGTTTGTGTCACCTTTCAAGAGAATATTGTTGCATTATCCCATAGGGATAATTAATAAACTGCCAAGAATATAGAAGAGACAGATCCAGATCAATGACGACTATTAATAAATAAATTGAAATTTAATTATTACAGAGTAATGGAACTTTTATTGATTGATACATTAATAAAAACAGTCACCATTTACTCCCTCATCATCTTCTCCTTTTGACGAGCCAGCTTCTTTTTGCTGAGCTTCTTCTTTGATGGTTCCTCCTCCGTAGCTTTAGCAACTACGTCCTCTTTCTCAGTTAGGATGACTTCAATGTGACAGGGACTGCTCATGTAGGCTGAAAAGTGAATTAAATTCATATAATAACATTCCAATAATTACTCTCTACTCTACATGTAAAAGTAAATTGAAACTCACGATTAATGCGACCGTGGGCTCTGTACGTTCGTCTACGTAGACAGGGAGCGTGATTGACCTGAATGTGATCAATGACAAGACGATCAACATCAAGACCCTTATAATCAGCATTGGATTCAGCATTCCTCAATAGCTGGAGTAAGAATTCAGCTGATTTCTTGGGCCAACGACCTATAAACCCAATCAGAATACAATTTTTCTTCAAATCCTGAACAGAAAATCAAAGACTTACCTTGTGTGGTTCCAAATTGTTTGGCCTGAGCACATCTTCCAACACCTCCATTGAATCTGCGGAAGGGAACGCATTCCTTGTGCTCGACGACGTTCTTTAGGTACTTCTGAGCCCTCCTCAGTGCCATACTCTTAATGGCACGAGCTGTCTCATGAGTGTTCTGCAAGGAAAGACAACAATTCACCATTAAACGCATGAGTTTCAGAGGTTATGTTATCCTGATAATTAAACAAATTTGTTTACCTTGAAATGAACTCGGAGGTTTGAGCCTCGAGCCTTGCACGACTTCGTCGCGTTGGTTGGTTCGTGGGAGTACCTACCCATTGCGTCCTGAATAACATAAAATATCCAAATTAACACTGCACAATAGAAATTAGCAATTGACAGCAAGGTTAGGGCTTCCTTGATTCAACACTATTTTTTTCCACATTTCAAACTTCCGAAGAATGAACTATTATCACAAAAAGATGCATCGGGTCATTGTTATTCTTTTTTACGATATTATATTATTAAAATCAATTGTTTAACCGTGGATGCAAGTGGATTTTCATTGTTTATCGTCTTTTAACGTACCTCTTCGCAATACGATGTTATAGGAAAAGACGTCACAAAGATAGGTTCAGTTTAAATCCAATTTCCTGTCATGGCGCCACATTCGCGCGACTAGGGACTCTAGTCAAACTGGTTATCAGAGGAGAAGGGAGAAAAACCCTAAAATTGTGTCTCAGCTGTCGAATTTTTCGCTAGTCGAACAATATTACCGTTTTGTAATTGAGTGATTGATTTGAAATAGAAGAGTTACACATTAATTGATTAAACAATAATCTAGGGAAGTAACTCAACGAGTGATTCAATAAAGTGACTCGTGAGTCATTCGGATAAGTGAATCAAATGAATCACATCTGAAGAAGTTGTTGCTTCGGAAATTGTAATTCGCAAAGTGAAAAGTACATTTAATCAATCGACTGGGATTGTTGAGGATATTTGCTTGAAATACCGGAAAAAGAAGATAAAATGTCGAAAAATAAATTAAACTTGACTTTACCACCTGGTTCGATAGAACCGGTGCCAGCGGTATCACCTTCTCCACCAGTACCACCTTTGCCAACTTATGCAGAACCTCCTGTAATTCCTGAGTGAGTTTATCTATTGATAATAATTATAAAACAGTAAGAATTAAATAATGTGAATGATTTACTTGAAATTTTAGTGGGGTCATGGGAAAAATGACTATTGACGCAATTCAGGAGAGACTGGAGGAGTTGGAGATGGATGAAGAACAGAGAAAAAGATTGAAGAGTTTCTTAGGACAGAAGGAGAAAGTTGGGGAGTTATCAGACGAAGACTTTGAGAAATTAGGGGAATTGGGGGCTGGTAATGGGGGTGTTGTTATGAAAGTTCGGCATAAAAAATATGGGCTTATTATGGCAAGAAAGGTAATTGAAGAATAAATTCATGAGGAGATTGAAGAATAATGTGGATTAATTAATTTCAGTTGATTCATCTTGAAGTAAAGCCAGCAATAAAGAAACAGATCATACGTGAATTAAAAGTACTTCACGAGTGTAATTTCGCTCACATTGTCGGATTTTATGGGGCATTTTACAGTGATGGAGAAATAAGCATATGCATGGAGTACATGGATGGTGGATCTCTGGACTTAATTTTAAAGAAGGCAGGCAGAATACCTGAACCCATACTAGGCACAATAACATCAGCGGTTAGTAATTGACAAAATTAACTTTATCCAACGATTTCTCTACATTAAATCTTAATAATAAGTCTCCCTCTCGATAATTCCACCGGGATAATTCCTTATACACCATCTCCTTGCTTCATCAAATCCCCATAAGAATATTCCAAGTGGTAGACAAGGCCAGAACCAGTAGAAATCAATAGGCATAGTCTTCAGAACCTTCTCTGTCCCAGGAATATAGAGTAAAGCCGCAGTTAAAATGATTTCGAACACAAACGAAACATTTAAAAACCAATTGTCCATTCCCTGTTGGAAAATGGAGTTTCTCCGAGTTTTACACATGATAAGATCGATCATTTGAGTGATGACGATGGAGATGAAGTAGCCAGTCCTTGCCTCATTGAGAAGATCCATCCGGCTTTGATACGTCCAGTGCTGTCCATAGGAATCTACCAAGTCAGTGATGGCTTTATTCTCCCAGGCTTGTCGCAGCCCTAAAAGATCTCCAGGCTTGAATCCATGGAATCCGAGGATCATAAAATAGTTCAAGAACCCTGCCAAAGCCTGTGTCATGCCAATTTGTCCATACGCGACTGAGATCAAGCGTTTATTGACTAATTTATCGTATTGCGGATTTCTCGGAGCTCGTTTCATGATATCGGACTCAGGTTTTTCGTAGGCAAGGGCTATTGCCGGTAGCAAGTCTGTACCTATATCAATACAGAGGACTAGCTCGATGACAAAGGGCAGAGGAATAGACAAGATTATACTGCTCAACATCGGCATCATTTCGGGAACGGACGAAGTTAAGGTATAGGCGATTGATTTCTTCAAGTTATCGAAGATCAGACGACCCTCCTCAATGCCTGTAACGATAGAGGCAAAGTTATCGTCAATCAGGACCATGTCAGCTGCATTCTTAGCTACGTCAGAGCCAGCAATGCCCATTGCTACACCAATATCAGCCTTTCGGAGAGCCGGAGAATCATTTACACCGTCTCCAGTAACAGCAACGATCTCTCCAAGTCTCTGACAGCTCTCGACAATCAATAGCTTCTGTTGTGGAGACGTTCGAGCAAATACAATCTCTTCATACTGTCTTATCGTCTCATCCAGCTCTAATTCCTGCATATTCCGTAGTTCTGTGCCAGTCACGACGATAGCTTTATGCCTAGGATCAGAAATGTGACAGAACGATTTCTCCGCTATTACTGAGTGCTCGTATTTAATCTCGTGGCCTTCACCAATTATCCCAACGGCTTTCGCAATTGCCATTGCTGTTATCGGATGATCTCCTGTCACCATAATGACTTTAATTCCCGCAGTTCTGCAGGTATGAACAGCTTCAGGCACTGAAGGTCTCGGTGGATCTATTAGACTGATGAGTCCGAGAAATCTGTAGTCTTTTGTTGGGAAGTTGTAGTTTTTCGGTGAACTCGTGTCGAAGACGTAATTAGCATCGTACTTGGACCCAGGTAGATAAAGATCGCAGTACGCCAGGACACGTTCACCCAGAAATGCTAATTCCGTACAGGCACGACGAGATGAGACGATATCTGTACTTGTCAAGTCTCTGGTGTGCCCATCCATTGAGAGAATTTTTGTACAGAAGTCCATGATGACCTCGGGGGCGCCCTTCATTATCATCGTATAGCCATCTGACTCCCTGTGGATCGATATCTGATACTTGCTCGTTGAAGTAAACGGAATCTCCGCAACTTTGGGAAAACTGGAGCGAAATCTCCTTGTTTGATGGATGTGCTCACAAAATTTGAGGATTCCAGTTTCTGAAGCATCGCCTATGACTTCTCTCTCTTCAATCCTAGTGAAAGACTCGTCAGACTTGAATTCCGCTCTCAGGCACAAGCTCGCAGCCTTGATGACGACGTTAAAAGCAGGTTTCTCCATTAGTAAGTCTCTCTCTGCCCCAAGAGACCAAAGACCAGCAGGGAAATTGTGGCGAACATTTCCAAACCATAAATTCGACACTGTCATCTTGTTTTGAGTCAAAGTTCCAGTTTTATCCGAGCAGATTGTCGAAGTTGAGCCCAGTGTCTCCACTGCTTCTAGATTTCTAACCAGACAGTTCTTCGCTGCCATTTTTTTGGCTGTCAGAGTCAGGCTCGTTGTTACAGTCACTAGTAGAACCTCTGGGACATTAGCAATAATGATTCCAAGGAGATAGGTGAAAGCCTTGACCACATTTGCCTCGATTATAAATGAGAGACCGAAGAAAATTAGGCCAAAAATTATAGCAATAAAGGTAATTACGTGAACAAAGTGCCGGATCTCTCTTGAAATGGGTGTTTCTGTCTTGGAGACTTGCGAAGTGAGTCCAGCAAGTCTCCCGATCATTGTCTTGTCTCCAGTGGCGATGACAATACCGCTGCCCTCACCTGCAACTGCATAGGATGAAAAAAATGCAATATTCTGGGATTCCAGGGGATTTCTATCAGTTGGATAGTCTGTTCTAGGTACAGGTTCACTCTCCCCAGTTAAACTAGAGTTCTCTACTCTCAATCCAGCACACCTGATGATCCTAATGTCTGCTGGTATTTTATCCCCTAGCCTAATCTCAACTCTGTCACCAATAGCAATTTCCTCCGTTGGAACTGTCCTCTTCTCTCCATCCCTGACCACAAGGGCAAAGGTCGGGACCATTCGCGTAAATGATTCCATCACCTTCGAGTTCTTGCTCTCTTGAATAAATGCAAAGAGCCCAGAAATCACGCAGATTATTATTATTATTAGGCCAAACCATTCGATGCCTTCTTCGTCTTCGTGGCCCATTAATTGTCCGATAAAGTATAGAATGAAGCAGAAGGCTGCACAAACCCAGAGGAGAGCAGCAAAACCAGCAAACATGCATTTCAAGAGTTTTATGTATTCTGGAGTGACTTTTGGGGGACTGAGTGCGTTTTTTACAGATTCAACTCGCCTCGCTGCTTCGGCACTTGATAATCCAGTGTTTGAATTGGTTCCAAGTTTTTCACAGAGATCGTGAAGGGGAATAATGTGATCGGCTGTTGTAAATTCTTGATGAAGATCTACAAGGTTTTCGTCGGCTGTGCTCTTTTTTGGGGATACTGAGAGGGAGGGTTTCGGTCTTGATGTTGATGGGTTTCGGGACATTGCTGAAGACGTGAAGTTGGCGACTCTCTTAATTTCTTTTGTTTTCTGATGAATTAACCGTGATTTCTTTCACCAGGTACTTAAAGGTTTGAGTTACTTGAGAGATAAGCATGCTATAATGCATAGAGATGTCAAGCCAAGTAATATCCTCGTCAACAGTGCTGGAGAAATAAAAATATGTGATTTTGGAGTTTCTGGACAATTAATTGACTCAATGGCGAATTCCTTTGTTGGAACTCGAAGCTACATGTCGGTAAGTAGTCTATATAGTATTTTAGTGAACAAATAATTCAATGTGTTTGTTCTTCAGCCTGAGAGACTTCAAGGAACTCATTACTCAGTACAAAGCGATATTTGGTCCCTGGGACTCTCTTTAGTTGAAATGGCTATTGGAATGTATCCAATTCCACCACCAGACACAAGAACTCTCGTTTCGATATTCGGACCTCAAGCAGCTCCACCACCAGCAGAAAATACCTCTAATAACGTCTCAACTCCCACGAGTCAATCGCCTTCTCACAGTAAGTTTTTTATTGTAGGAGAAATCGGGGTAAAATGGTCATTCTGATTGAACGGTTGCAGTATCTCAAATATTTCTCTCGATTTCTTGTAATATACAGTTTAGAAAAAAATATAATAATTTTTAGACACGAGCAGTCCTCGACCAATGGCAATTTTTGAACTTCTGGACTACATAGTTAATGAACCACCACCCAAACTTCCACCTGGAATTTTTACTGATTCCTTTATGGATTTCGTTGATCGGTGCTTAAAGAAAAATCCTGCGGAACGTGCTGACTTGAAGACTCTCATGGTAATTATTTCTTTGGAATGTTCACTTTACTCCTAATATCATTTAATTTCATTAATTCTTCATTGCAGAATCATGAATGGATAAAAAAAGCAGAATCAGAGAATGTCGACATTGCTGGATGGGTCTGTAGGACAATGGATCTCCAACCAACCACACCAACCCGTTTAGCAAACGTACAGTCCTGAATAAATGTTACTCTTACATACTTGACAACATACATCCGCGTTCAGTACTCCTGAGTCATCCTTTATTTTTCCTCAAATCATTATTATTTTAATTTCAGTGGTGTTCTCATTATTTTCAGCTTGAAAATACTTCCAATTAACAATCAGGTTCAGCAATTAATTAGAAAATAGCTGTAACATCATATTTATTAAGTCATGGACAGATAAATGTTGTTAATGAAGTGTATGTATCGCCACTGTGTTTCCAGAGAATGAAAAAATAAGGAAAATCTTTAATTATCATCATCATCATCGATTATCAACTTAATTTCGTATCCTCATGAAAGTATGTAAGAAATAAAAAAACAATAATCATGTTGTAATTATAATTTTCAGTGTCACTGATGTCTCATGAGCATTGTATTTTTCCTGTGATAAAATTATGAATTTTGAAAATGATAAAAGCAATTAAATGTAAAGGTCAACAGTTTAATTAAATGTTAATGATTTCTGGAAATTAATTATCAAAATGGAATACGTAAAAAAATTCGTACCTGAGAGTTACGTCTTTTTCCACAATTAATTTCTCATTAAAATTAATCAGATAATTCAATTAATTTTTATTGTTGAGCAATTGATGCAAAATGGAGAATTATTATAAGTGAATAATTGTTGAGAAAAAAGTGCAGAATAAAGAAAGAAATATTTCCACATTAATTCTATTGAAAGAAGGAAAAAAAAAAAAAACGTATACGTTTAATAGATTAATTCATTTGGATAATGAGCAAAGAAAGAATTATGGAAATGCCTAATTTATTGAATTTATAATCGCAATCAGCTAACTATAATGTAATTAGTGAACTTTAGCCTTGTTTTGGCTTAAAATTGCATTCATTCTGTACTCTAAGTGCATTGTGATGTTTTTAATGATGAATTGACACAAAGGTTGAGTATTTGATGAAAATTTTAACTCGCCCAATGTGCCTAGAGCGTTAAAACGCCCAAGAACTGATTTACTGTTTATTGTTTCGCTGGGATTTTTTAATTCTGTGCTATTACTTCATTCCTTCATTAATGCGAATTATTAGTTCACTATTTTTTTTTTTCTTGTAGATTTCAAAGTTTATGAGTCAATAGTGGGAGATTGTTGATTTTTAAAGTAATAGGGAAAACAAACAAGAATTCTTATAACTGTATAATGAAATTGTCAGCTGGAATTAAATAATTAAATATAACTCCTACATGTTAAAACAAATAAAGATACTCAATTCAAATGGCATATTCATTTATTTATATCTCAAAGAAAAAGAAAAAAAATCACAATTATTGTTATTTGAAGCCATTGAACATTCATACACAAATAAATACTGGATTAGGCCTATTAAAATGACCAAAAATTAATAAATAACAAACGACACACGAAAAAACTTCAAAATTATGACTATCCTCTGTTTTTTTGTTCATTATAAAAGTGAAAATTCATGATTCTTTGGATTTTTCTACATTTGAGATATCACAGTACCATTATACGGAGAATATAAGTAGTAAATGAGGAAAAAAATCATGAAAAATTGATCGAACTTCAAATTTAATCTATCACGATTGATTCTCAACGTTCAGTCTATTCTATCTCATTTTTTTGAATTTATATCCTCTCTCTCTCTCTCTCTCTCTTCAAATATTATCATAATTTCCAAAAACGTGGATAAAATTACTATTATTCCTGAGATAATCATCGTCAAGTGTAACGGACAAATCAATATTAACAATTTGCAAAAATGGTGATACACCAGATAATTGTCCAACATCAACTTTCGTATTACCAACAATGATTTTAAGTACAATATTATTTTTACAATTTTTCGTTATCGAAATGGCAGCTTCGAGTGTGCTATTAGTTATTGAACAACCTGAGCAATCCAATGTTTTAAGATTTTGTGCTGATTTAATGAGATTAATTATACCACGATCTCTAATGTGCTGGCATCCCCAGCACTTGAGTACTTTCAGCGAATGCAAATTACCAATAGGCTCATCAGTGACTTGTGTCGCCCAGCTTATAACTAGTGTTTCTAATTTTGGCAGTGATGATAGACTGGCAATTGCCCTGTCTGTGACAGCTGCACAGCCAGTAATGTCAAGGCAGTTTAATTTCTTGCAGTTACTGGAGACATTAATGAGAAAATCATCAGTGACAACAACATTATTCCGGACGTTTAAATACTCTAAATTAATTAAACTCGACAGATGATTCATGGCATTTGCTGTGAGCGATGGATAGTTTCCTCCCATTTCCAAATGTGTTAGAGTCTCAATCTTGCCAATTGCCTTTAGCGAAGTGTCAATTAAGCAGACACAGGAATTCAGAGTTAATTTCTTCAACCCTGTGAATCTCTGAAGTGCAAAATCAAGATAAGAGGAGAGTACAGACGTACAAAAAATCATATGAATCTCTTCGATGTCATGTGGCAAGTGTCCAAGGCATTTTCCAATAATGTGTTCATCCTCTATCTCAACTATCTGCAGTTTTTTATTGACAATAAATAATTGTGAGAGATCCTTTTCACAGGGACCAGTGAGTGATTTCATGATGAACTTGCTTATATTCTGGCAGTTTGTCATTAATGAATTAATCCCAGACGGTGATAATTCCAAGGCTTTGATGTTTATTAACTGTAGATTTGGGCAAAATTTACCGACGATTGTGAGAGTACTTGAGCCGAGGACGTGGGGATATTTAGAGAGATCCAAATGCGTTAGAAATTGTCCGCACTTAATTAATACTTTTCTCAAGGTGCTGGTGTCGATATTTTGAAGACGAATTTTGGGAGAGAGTCCCCAGTTGGTCCTGGCTAGGTCCAGCCTCTTTACAGACCTCCAGGACTCTTGAGACAGTGCCTGCCATCGTTTACAGACTCTTTCCATTCTGATTCTGTCAGCAATTGGTAAATAGAGGAATATTTCAATCAAACAGTCGTCATTGAGTAATTGTATCGGGGAATTCTCTTGCACTACTTTCTCAACAATCTCTGTTCTACTATTCTCGTTTATTTCTTTGTCTTTAATGTGAAGGAATCGCTTCTGGTTCTCGATACTATCAGGCTGATGCCAGGAATCAGCAGAAGAGACTCTGAGGATTCGGCAGTGAAGCTGGACTTCCATCTTGGAGGCAGCCTCTCGTGCTTTTATTCCACCATCTACATCGTTGAATGTTATAAAGGCAAAATTACTTTTTCTCTGATTCCGTTTTATGTAGCAACTGTCGACTTTGCCATATTTCGAGAAAAGCTTCTGGAGATCCTTGTTTGTTGTCTAAAATGTTAATAATTTCGGGAGATTCTCTTTGAGAATACTAGACTCTGAATAAATATCAATTCTATATTTAAAACTCACTCTCTCAGCCAAATTCCCAATGAATAATTTCCTAATTGGAACTCCTTCCTCTGTGACTGATGAAATCACCGGTTCCAGATTATCCATCAGGTCAAAATTTGCTGAAAGAACAGACAATAATCCTCCAATAAATTATCACTTTTCATTGATGAAAAGAATGGAATACCTTGAGACAATTCTCTGATTGCTCCCAGAAAATCTCGATAAATTGCATCCATTGCAATTAAATTGAAAAAAACACCTTGAAGAATAACTGCTAATTTATTCAAACTGTTGCCTCTTTTTTCCTTAACAAAAATCCTGCTGGTTTCTTTTGACGCACACAATTTTTAGGCTCAATACATTTCGTTTCGAACAAAGGCTAGCTCCATTTCACTTTCTAGACTCGGCACTTTCGCTTTCGCTTGCGCAGATCACCTCGTGTCTTTCAGGGGCAAAAACCTAAAATTACATGTGTCTTTGTCGTGAATAACACACACCAGTGGCTTTGGCATTTGTAAAATCCCCTTAGGCTGACTTTTTCATTCTCGAGTTAAGTTAACTCACGGATTACTCTAATGTTCTATGAAAAATTTAATTATTCTAGGCACTGGACTTTATTATTATCAAAAAATGTATAAAAAACATTGTATATTGTTGTATTCTGTTTGTTAATGAATGATTATTAATTATAATCGTTTGGTATTAATTATTTAACCCTTCTGCTTCCACTTCTAATTTGTCATTCAAAGGCATGGGCAGTTTTGTTTAATAATTGGTAATAACTACCAAACAATAATTTTTATTGTTTGGTAGTTATCTGCTAGATTATTATTAAATAAATAAAGTTAGCAACAAATCTAGGAATTTCTAGGGATTTCACGTGGCGCCCTCTTACATCATTTTCAAAAAGAGACAAATTGCAAAACTGGCTTCACTATTTGATAATAAAAAATTAAAAAAATATGGAATTGTTTGTGAATTGTTTGGTGGTGATTGGTATCTAGTTTTTATTATTTGGTAGTTAATTGTTTAATTATTATTAAACAAAACTGCTCATGCTTTTGAATGACAAAGGAGAAGTGGAAGCAGAAGGGTTAAATAATTAATACCAATCGATTATAATCAATTACCATTTATTAATAAACAGAATATTCGCCGAATCGCGCGTCTTTTCTCCACAAGATTGTGACACCCTAGCTATTTAACCTCTATTTCGATGGAAAAACAATGAAATTCCCATAATTTGATAGTTTTTTCATTTGTAACCCTCAAAATTAATTAAATAAAAATTGAATCAGTTTGAATACAAAATTAACAAGTAGAAAAATCATGAATTCGTTTGGGAAAGCTCCGTTTGTAATGAATATTGATGGATCAAGTGGTTGTATTATTTCGGAGGATTTTACGAATTTTTTGGATCTTCCAGAGGTAAAGCCTTCGTCTAGTACGATTGATATAGTGGAAATTACAGATACTGCTTGTGATGCACGATTTCCTGGACAATTTTACCTCGGAGAGATGAAGGATTATGGTAAAAATATTTCAAGGATTCCACGATTAACAAAATCATTTTTAAACTCAAAAAAATCCATGAAAACTGAAAAAATTGGTATAAACGTGAATGTAAATCGAATTTCATCAAAGAGATCAAAGTTACCGATTCCCATTACCTCTGAACAGAGTCAGGTTCAAAAATTATCTGAGAAAATCGAGGAAAAGCCAGAATTACCATTGAAAAATGATAATTTGATGGATTGTAGAGTGCAGAAGAGTGAGAATTGTCAATTAGCATTGGGAAAAAAGTACCAGAAGGCTCAGAGTATCGGTGCTAGAATTGGCCAGAAGATATCAACTCTAGTTGAGCATGTAAAGAAGAAGCAGATTGAGGCAAATGTCCGGAGTGATGCACGTTCATCGATATCGATTGTTAAGAAGATCCTGCGACAAGATGTGAGGAAAAACAGGCCTGCACCAGCATCAGAAGATATTTTTCCACAATTTTACATAGGCAGCACGCCGAGTGAGCTGAAACTCTTTCGCCTAGGCGATAAATGGACATTTGCTTGCAAAAATAGGGACAGAAGGGTGCAATCATAGATTCTACGACTATCAATTGGGGAAAAGAGAGGAAGAACTGCCGGATGGTTCACCTCAAAGGAAGACCCAGAATGATACCAATTATGTCATCATCTGTAACCCTAGTGGGGGCTTCTGCCACCCGAACATGAAATTCCGCCCGCATGTCAGTGAAAAAAGTTTTACCCTACGAAACAAATACACGCATTCATAGGCCGTACCACAGGTTTTATCCCTCCAGATTTCATCGCACCCCACTGAATTTATTTGCACATCACACGCAAATAGAAATAAAAAGAATTCTCGAGAGCGTGAAAAATAAAAACAAGTTTCTGCTTTTTGTATACACACAAATTCACCGTATATATGTAAATTGTTTTATTCAATTTTCATTTCTTTCTGTTTAACTAAAGAGAGAAATATTAATTACAGAAATAAATATGTAAAATTGGGTTAACGAGGCCAGTCTGTATTTGCACACTTTCGTGGTAATACCAATAATATTTTTGCAAATTTTTAAAGCAATATAAAACATTAAGTTGAACCGTGTCACCACTGCCAGTAAAGTCCGTGGTGATGCAGTCCATATATCATGCGCTTAGGCAAAGGCGGCGACACATAAATACCCGATGCGCTCCAGAGAGTTATATAAAAGCCCCCACTGGGTCCTTTCCCATTCCTCCAGATATATTTCCAAAGTCACTTGGATGAAATATATTGCCACAGTGTCTCACACGAGAGGACCGCGTGTGGGTTTCATGATTTTTTGGGGACACTTCTCCTCTTCATCCCTCTGCATTTATAATTTTTGTTAGAATAAATTATTTTTATTATTTTCAGTCTATTTCTCAAAATGACTTATGGCCGGCATTCTTTTCATTAAAATAATCATAATAATGAGTGAAATTTTTTGTGTCCCTCGTTACATACAAGTTATTCACAGACAAATAAGAGAGCCAAATGCTCTAGTTACACTTTGCCAACTTGAATTTCGGTCTTTGGGCATTTGGATGCTACCAGAAGTAACTCAATAATCCTCTGGGGTGTATGCCCTTTGCTACTTGTAATTTAATTCACCAAACAAAAGCCAACGAATCATTCTTTCCCCAGAGTCCAAACTCAACGAACAAGTACATAACACGTGACAATTGAAATCTTGTTTTTCCCAAAATTCCGTAAATTACATTGTGATTGTTCCGAGTTTCATGTACACCCAGGGGCATCGATTAAATTGGCTTATCGAAGGCAAATATCTTCAAATATAATTAATTTATTTTGGCGATGTAATTTGTGATCGTATTTGATATTAAATAAAATATTTCAAAGCCTACGCTGCGCGTGCTGGATAATGCGATTCTCTAGAGAACATCCAACGCACGCCCACGCATTTCAGATAGTGAAAGAGAATTGAAGAAGAGGGGAAAAGATCGCCGGGGTCAATGTAGATGATGTGCGCGTGTGAGGAAACGTTTCGAGACATCCCTACGTATGTAACAACCCCCATGATCATCGTGGAGGCGTTGATCTTTGCCTGGGGTTGCACAATCGTTGACTGATTGATAATTCATCCAGTCCGCATTATTTGATTATGCATCCTTTCGTATTTATTGTCAATTGTTGAAAGATATTTGAATTATTAAAAAAAAAAAGAAAAGAGAGAAAATTCCATTGGAGTAATGTATCCAGTTGAAGCTGAGATTGCCTGAGGCGAGTAAATGTGAAGGGGAATAAGAATTTCACCTTGTTGATTGGGTTAGCACTTAGTACAGTCGTGATTGCCGTTTGTGACTTTGGCACCCTTCGAGAGCTTCCTTCAGACATCCTCCTTCGCACGATACCGTATACTGCAATTTCAAACTCTCCAATAATATCATTTTAAAAGTAATTCCCTTTTTTTTTCAGTGAAATTACGGAAATTCATGTGTTTGCAATCAACTATGCAAACGATCTCTCTCCATAACGCAAGAAATAGTGCCTCTGATTTTGATTTTCAATTCTGTGAACTATCATGAATTCTCCAGTCAGTTATTACCGAGTACTTAACTTGATTTTAATAGCTTGAAAATCACTAATGATAATTACGGATTGTATAGATTAATATTACCGGAAATGTGTTTATCTTAAATTGCATTTTATGATTGTGAGAGTGCCCCTTGAGGCATTGTTCATGCTACTTGATTAATTTAAATTCAGAGAAAGGGAATTATCAAGAAAAGTAGAGATTCTGGGAAATATATATATAAAAAGTTTAATAATGGAAAAAAAAGAGAGAGATGGAAGCGCAATAGACTGTGAATAAAGTGGAATAAGGACTCTTTAGGGTTTCCGATTGCCACCACAATTAGCATCCCGCTGTTGGCCTGATCGAGGGGGTCATCACACTACTAGCCCCATTGTGCCCCTTTTTGCAAGCTCCCTTGGGCATTCAACTGTGACTCAAGGATCATGAACCAAAATTATTACGCATGAATGGCTTTTTATTTTTTTTTATCACTGACTGATCGTGAATTTATCCGAGTCTCTTATCTACTGGGGATTTCGATGCTCTATCTAATTATATCATCACTCCCTCTAATAATGACACAATTACGTTTTTTTCCATTGATTATTATCGGGGAATTGCGGGGAAAGGGCTTTTTTTCTGAAGAAATTGAAGAGCGAATATGATAAATCGATATAGGTGTGAATCACCGAGCAAAATGCATTCCAATAGGTCTACAGGACACGAATAATTCTCACTAGCCATAGCCTTGGTTATTTATGATGGATATACACCTTTTATCTTGTTATTTTGGTGATCAATAACACAAAACCCGTAGACTTGCTAGCATCAAAGTCGAAGGCCATTATTCAAAGTCGACAGTGAATAAATAATTTACATCGTCATATAAAAATCATCAGTGGAATCACCGAAAGATCTACGTTCTTTCATTGAATTGGACATTAAAAAATAAAAATAGACATTATTCATTCTTCATATCGTCTTTAAATGGTCTGATGTGAAGTTTATCGACTGCTAGAGAAAAAAAATTCATTCTATATTGTTTTTTCGAATGGTGAGAGTTGTAGAGTTTTTTTAAGGTAGTTAAATAGAAAGACGAGGCATCAAATAAAAATTCATAGGAGATAAATACTATCGTAAAATGTAAACTAGGTGGCCTTGTCCCAGTTTTAGATTTACGTGAATTAGATTTTTATGGCATTAATAAGATACTTTGTGTTTAATAGGCAATAATTCATTAATTTCCCTTGGAAATTGTGTAAATACTCTCTCATCTGCAATTGTAAGAATTGGGGCTGTTTCTCCAGGTTTTTTTTTCACGAAACATCCAATCTTACTGAGCGCATGACAAATCTAAAGCTATTAATCACATCTCCTTCGAATTCTCATGAGGAATGTAACATTCTTATAACTCTCATAAGATGCGCGTTTAAACAGGTATGAGACACGATGGGGAATCCAATCGGCATCGTAAAAAAGAAGAGTAATATTCTCATATGTGTTTAACAAAGTGCCGGTTATATTGGAGTGCCCCATAGGGTGTTTTACAAGCACGCTTTTACCAGGTGGTCAATCGGTAAAAGATCATCCTTTTATTCTTTCTCATTTGTCCTTTTTTTTTCTTTTTTTTTCATTGGCATGATGCCCTCAGTATCACATACACAATATCCTCTTCCGTTTCACGTGTGTAATGGCATCCAGCTGTGAAGATTTTCAAAGTTTCTTATTTTTATCTTCACACGCCTCCCTACAGCGTTACCTCTTCATCTTTTCATTGCCAGGTTTTTGGTGTTGTAATATATATATATATATATGAGTTTGTCTTTATGATCAACGTTCTCAATCTTTTATCATTGACTCAGAATTTGTGATAATTGCCTGATTAATTGAGCCTTTATTTCTTCACTAAAATTTGCCATTATTTTACGGAGGGAGAAAAAAAAATCAATATTCACCTCTAGTTGAATGCTAGGCAAGATGAGACGAGGGATTTTAGAGTTAGGCCAAGAAAGTTGAATAAAACGGAGGCCGAAAAAAGTAGTCCCAGAGATGAATTTAAAAAAATGAAAAAGAATTAGACTTTGAAGAATAACAAAAAAAGCGTTTCAGATTCTTATTTCCTCATAAATAATTTTAATGATGCTGCGTGGCAGTTTGTATATATGAGATAGAAGCCGGGCGCGGCATAGGCAGAGAGGCCTTGCGGCAGTATTATTATTTATTACAATCGCATATTCAGATTCACGTGGCCCATAAATACCAGAGCATTCGAAAATTCATCCAACGTATGATTCTTCATATTAATAATGTAAATAAAAAGATAATTGAATTCTTTCATTACTCAATTAGAAACTGTAACCAAAGAACAATTCCCTCCCCCCTATTTTTTTGCAGCCTCCATTCAACGTTTGTTTATTATTTCTGACTGAATTTCCGATTCCGCCGGCATCTTCGGTTCACCCCTGTCTGCCGAATTTTCCTCTTTTCCCCTTTATATTTTCAACGGTGCAAACCGCAACGAGCAACGATAGGCGGCGGCAGGAGAAGAGAGGCGTGATATGTCCAGCCAATGAGAAAGCCAGATGCCAAAGAGGGGTTGCACTTGGTTTACGCCCATTCACTGAAGCTTTCCAATGTGTTTTAGCCTCAGTTAACTCGAAACTTACCATCAAACCATCCGGGATTAATCACAGGACCAACGCCAACGGTTTCTTTCTGTGATATCGTGTATTTTTTTAATTTTTTAGCCTCAATTCACAGTGGAGAAATGGAGAAAAATCATCCACAGCATTTGTGTTGGATTAATTATCATTTTTGAGCCGCAAAGGATTTTTTTTGTGGAGTTTTTCTTTAAAATCAGTGAATTGCAAAGTGGAGTGCGAAAGGTTATTGGATTTTTTTCAAACGGGATGAAGGTAAGGAATCGTCATTTATTTGCAATTGAGAATAAATAAAAATTCAGTCGCGTAATCTTGCAACAAAAGGAAGAGGAGTTGATATAATATCGTAACAAATCAAATCCAAGTCTCGTGTTATGAAGAGGGTATACGAATAACTTGGAATCAAGAGGAGTTGTGGAGGAGTGCTCGAGATTATGGGAATAAGTGGATGTGGCGTGGGTGTGGAGAGTCTCTTTTGTTGCTCGTAAATCGATATTTATTATTTATTGGCTTGCTGAAGACTTGGAGACACTTTCCGACGCTTCGACGATTTGCCAAAATCAAAGTCAACATCTGTTCGAAGAAAATTGGGGAGGGGAAAAAAAAAAACATTTTCAGTAGCTATTACTCTCCAGCAGAGTCAAGATCGTTGATCAGAAAAGATATAAAATCTCCCCTGCCAACACTCGAAAGGTAAAACGCGTGTATTCATAAAATCCTACAAATCTGTTCTCGTCTATTCACGGAAGCGCCGCAAAATATACGATGATACACCGTTTCAACATGCTTACTTTGTGTGTGAAAAACTACTGAAAAGAATAAAAAATGTAAAGCCAAGAATCGGATAGTGGTTTAAATGGATTTCAAGTGGTCCACTCAATTGGGGGTCCGGCTTTTGTCACATCGACACTTTTCTTCTCTTCTCTCGAATTCTATTACATGCAAGAGGAAATTTTTCGAAGAAGGCGTGAAGAGAGGGCTCGTGCCTTTTCAAGGTAGACAGATGTGACTATTATTGTATTTTTTTTCCTCATTGATTTGTGATCACAGATGCGGTTAGTCAAAAAAATCTTCAACTGATTGAGATAAAGAATTTTTAATAATTATTAAATAATTTCTGTACTCTCTTCTATAGGCGGAAGAAAAGACAGTCTATTCATCTACAAATCCAAAAATAATTCTCACTTCTCGAGTGGTTTCGGTTTCTCTCCTGTATCCACTCAAGAGGGGATTCAAGGTGGTACGAGTTTGGAGAGTCAAAAGTCCCAGATCAACGGGGGGTCTATGGGGCCCATGAAAAAGTCCCGTAGGGAAAGGAGAGATCGGTGTCACTGCAGTGTCCTCTGACTGAAAAAAAAAACCCCGAGTCATTCTCCTCTGGCCCTTGAAAATGATACCTTTTCCACTCCTTTAGACAACTTGCCTTTCAATGCACTACTCTTGCTACGAAAATTCCGGATAGTATCACGTGATATTTAATAATTTTGCGGATAAAAGTCAAGAGCCTGGGATCCTATTCATTTGGCAGACACGCCCCGGTTATTGGGGAGTGCGCCAGCGCATCGGATGTACCTTCTGACGTAATAAAAGAGAAGTCTGATAGGTCTGAATGGGGACATTGGGCGAGGAGTGAGAATTCGGTGTAACAAGACCGCTAACACTGGGCAAAAGGGCGATTCTGGGGGAGAATATACATGCATGTACACACAACAAGGAGAAATCGAGTGGGGACATGTCCTTTATGCTTGCGGAAGAATTAGAAGGATGGGCATGAGTGAGACGATTTGAAAATAAAAGATTCAAGGGGATACATCGGTGTAATTCCAACTTACCAGTCACTGGTGGAGATGAATGACGATTGTGGATGTATCGGTGGCTTGCCGCACAGCGGGATATTATTATTTTTTCACGCTTGACCAGCTGCACCATCATATAGTCACACTGAGCCCATGCCCATTTGACACAGCCCATGTAAATGGATAATAATAAAAGGACTCTTGACAATTTATAAACCTATTGGATTTTAAGTATTTTTCTATAAAAACGTCTTTTTTTTCCTTATTTTCTAATGGCCAAATCGTGGCAGTCTAATCGATTGATAGAAACTCGAAATTTTCCGATGGAGATGGCAAAGGGGTTTAACCCCTTTGGGATTTCCGGTGAAAATAATTTATACTTGTAACGGATTGACGAAAGACTCAAGCATCCATCAAATACTGAATAAAAGCTGAGAATATGTGGGGTGCGGGTATATGGTTACGCGTCATTAAAGTTGGCCCTTCTTCATTGAGTCCAGGCCACATTACTCCATCAACTGACGAATTAAATCGACAAAATGAAATTAAAATCATTGGCAAATGTTTTTCACAGACGGAGGTGGAGGATTTGGCGCCGGAGGGCGTTTGTGAGGCTAATGCAGAAACAGGAACAACAACAACAACAACAGGAGTTGGTCAGGACGTGTCACTGAGTGTAATGGAGTGCGGTGGTTGTGGTGAACGGGTACGAGAAAGAACAGTCCTCTGCGTTGGCGGTAGAACATGGCACTCGAGGTGTCTTAGATGCTGTGCATGTGCACGTCCACTGCACGATCAGCACTCGTGCTTCCTCAGGGGAATGAGACTTTATTGCCGGCACGACTATGCTCTGTAAGTTGTCAATAAAATTGTCCTCCTTTTTCTTAATCATTTAGATGAAGACCAAGGGAATTAAATAATTTTGCCAAGTCAATGCGTGAGGTCCTCAGGAATTTGCACTGTAATATTCGTAGTCATGCTGCATATACCTCCACAGGGTAAAGATCAAAAGTTCAGAGAATCATCGAATAATGAACTAATCCCTCACAAAATCTTGGTCTTGTCTCCTTGACTCGTTTAAAAATTCAAATCCCTTCAGCTAAGATCACGTGGGTGTAGTGAGAGCTTCAAAAAAATATTCGCCCACATGAAGACATTAATTTGCAAGACAATGCGAAATACTAGATATTATTTCAGTACTAAAATCATTCCAAAATCAGTGTTTATTCGAGTATAGCAGGACATTGAACGGAAATAAGAGACAAAGGAGAAATAATAAAGGCGGTAGGTTGTATTAAACCTACGCCAAATGACAGAAGTTCTCCACAAGCTTCTTCGCAATCGGGGATGCACTTTCCATGTTCATGAATATGATAATGGGCTAATGGCCGCTAGTTCGTTGTTTAATTACCAAGCCCACCAGCGGCTCATCCCTTTTTCTCTCTCTCTTCCTCTTTTATCTTGTTGTCCTCTCTGCCTCAACTCCAACTCCCATGTGTTCCAATACGTATGGACCGGAGGAGAAAGAAAAAATAAGTATGGAATGTTATACGTTAGCGTCAGTGGTACATAAAACTCGTCGGCCATTCATCTGCAGAGTACATAGAGTGAAAGAAGGTGCGTACGTGTGCCATGTTACGTGGATGGCTTGTACATGGCACCCAGGCTACCGTTTACATCGACTCTTTTTTTTAAATTTTTCTCCCTCAGCTTGGACAAATACGAAATGGCCATTGCTGCAGTCTTTGTTATTCAGGCACATGAAGATATCTGCATTCGTTGAATATCAGAAGGAACCAATGACTAATTATATAAATTTTTTCCTTCTTTATTATCACACTCCGTGTATCCAAAGATTGACTAATCAAATATGTATCTTGAGGATATAGAACCACCCAGTCGGTGAATTTATCTCACGCAGTTAATTACATTCTCTTCCATTGAATATATTAATTTAAATTTTCCACCATGCATAAAATTATTAATTCGATGAATCCACGGGGTTCATTGATTATTGCAGAACGTTTGGCGCCAAGTGTGCTAAATGCGGCAGAAGTGTTAGCGCTGGTGATTGGGTGAGAAGAGCAAGAGAGAGAGTATATCACTTGGCATGTTTTGCTTGCGACGCTTGTTCACGTCAGCTCTCAACTGGTGAACAATTCGCTCTGTTGGATGCCCGATTACTATGCAAGGCTCACTATCTCGATGTCGTCGAAGGCAACAACACATCGTCTGATGGTGAGATCTCTCACGCTCTCGACTATCCAATTCAATGTTTGTTATTTATTTATGAGTAGTGAGGATGAAAAAAGAGGCACGAGTAGATTGAGAATTGAATGTCGTAATTTTGCAGAAGGTGGAGATTCAGAGAGTGGACACAAGGGTGGAAATAAAGCTAAACGAGTCAGGACAACTTTTACAGAGGAGCAATTATCAGTTCTGCAGGCAAATTTTCAGTTGGACAGCAATCCAGACGGCCAGGATTTAGAGAGGATAGCACATGTAACAGGACTGAGTAAAAGAGTTACTCAGGTCTGGTTTCAGAATTCACGGGCGAGACAGAAGAAACACTTGCATACGGGAAAAATGAAGGGACAACACAGTAAGAGCCATATCTATGAATTTATTAAACTAAAATTCATTGAATACCTACTCCATGGAATCCGCGTTTTTTTTCTCATTATTCAGGCCATCAATCGCCGCCAAATTCCACAGCGTCACCCGGAGACTTTGGAAGACACATAAATCTACATTTGACATACTCCTTTCAACACCAACAGCATCACCAACAGAGCCAGGGACATCAGACCCAATTAAGTCCGGCGGCTTGCAAAAGTCCAACTCCCTCCATTTACCACAGTCATGGTAAAGTCATCTTTTAATCCATGAAATTCTCTCATTCTCATCTAAATCATGAATTAATATTTATTACATTATCTATAGACTATCTCCTGTTGATTTCAGGTTCAGAGCAGTCGATGGATGAATTATCACAGGACTCGATGCTCCTGACAATGCCAAACGAAGTTTGAGCCTTCATCGAAAGTATATTTCTGTAAATAAAATATGGAAAATTAATCTAGTTGATAATCCCAAATAGTGCAAACAAAGGAGAAGAGTCTTCTTTGAAATTTATAGAAATGCCTTTTACGTAAGCATTAAATTCACAAGGAATACGATTAAATAATTCCTTGATAATGCTCACTCTTGCATTTTGCTTGTGCTTAATTCCCTCTGCGATACGTAGATTGTAACTGGAGGAATTCGATGAAAGTTTTTTGATGTTAACGTAAGATGATGAAAGAGATTATCAAAATATTCTTCTTTATCATCGTTTTAGTGCTTCTTATTGAGCCATTAATTAAAAAAAAACAACATGGAGTGAGCTACTGTATTACGCTAGATAATACTGTCATGTAAATATTGTAAACTAATTAGTTATTGAAATATACAATGCACTTATCCTGTGTCTAAAAAATTTTGAATTTCAACAAAAAACACGTACGTTTTACTTTTAAATTCCTCCTTTATTTTTTTTTTTACTTGATTGGGTAATTTTTTACAAGGTAGTGTGATTAAATTCTAAACAGTACGATTTTTTTTCAGTTCACTTGAAGAATTGTGCGATTAAATGGATCGAATGATTCTTAAAATATACAAATGAAGAAATACTGATAAGCAACTGCGAAGTAAGACATACATAACATTCATTATTCACCAATCTCATTGGCAGAAATTAGATTTATCTCAATTAAATAGATTACTTTGAACTCTATGATATTTACAACTCTCTGAAATTCGAATTTTCGAAAATCCATACCTATATACAAAAAAAGAGGAGTATTTATTGTTTCTCCACTGAGTTAAAACTTTCAGTCATTCCAAAAGGTTATTGTATAAGAATTGAATGTCCCTGGTTTTTCCTCGGGCCATAAATTATCCTCCCTGATGGCAGAATTGGGCCTGCTGAAGATGGGTAGGTGTCGTGGGGGTGACTGGGGTCAGAGGCGTTAGTGGAGTCAAGGGACTACCCGGGCTCTCACTTCCCGCGCTACCACCGTAACCACCGAAATAACTGCTCACCATGCTGCCAGGGTAGAGGTCAGAGTGATGATGCAGTGAGCCTGAGTGATGCACTAAACCATGAAAATTAACCAATTAATTAACACGTAAGTTTCCAAATTACCACGTAAATTTACCTTGTGATTTAATTTTTCCACTGTGTTTCTTCTGCCTCGCTCTGGAATTCTGGAACCAGACTTGTGTCACCCTTTTACTCAACCCAGTGACATGTGCTATTCTCTCTAAATCCTGTCCATCTGGATTGCTATCGAGTTGAAAATTGGCTTGTAAAACCGACAATTGTTCCTCGGTAAATGTCGTCCTCACGCGTTTCGTTTTACTGCTCTTTCCGCCATTCTCCGAATCACAGTCTTCAGAGGACGAGGTATTATTTCCCTCGACAACATCGAGATAATGAATTTTACAGAGCAATCTCGCATCCAATAGGGCAAATTGTTCTCCCGTCGATAGCTGACGGGAACAGGCATCACAGGCAAAGCATGCCAGATGATAAACTCGATCCTTGGCTCTTCTAACCCAATCGCCAGGACCAATTGTTCGACTACACTTTGCGCATTTGGCTCCAAACGTTCTGCAATTAATTAAGAATCAAATTAAAGTATTCATCGATGAATTAGCATCGGAATATTGATAAAATAAAGGGGAAATTCATTGTCGTTAATTATCCCTCATGCATATATTGATTCAGTGTCAACGCCTTCGACACCGTTCAATATATTCATTTTTTCTTTTTTTCAAGGTATATTAAAACAAGTTATAGGCCCGAACGATGTTGGTTATTTGGACCGTTAATTTTCGTGTCTAAGTAGGATTGCTACGGCCTGGCAATAAGAAACAAAATTCATTCAAGAGGGATTCCTGGCCATCGGCAAAAGATGTGGCTCATTAACATACTACTTCATCTCGTTCCGAATCGAAAAGGTAAACAGCAGTTTAAAAAGGTCGTCAGTTGATGATTGCTATCTTGTCTACGGGAGCAGATCAGATAAAATTATACGTCTCAGTCATGTGTGGCTTCCATAATTATTGCACTATTCAACAAAATTGTCATTTTTAAATGAAGAAATATCAGAAGAATTGAAATTATTCCTTTTTTTGTTTCATTAAATATGTTAAATCCATGGGATTTACATGTATGGTGTCTGAAATCTACTGTCGAGTCACTGGAGGTAATACTTTTGACTATCGATTATGGTAATCGAAGAGAAGACACGCCTAGGAGTCTGTTTGACAGATCCCCCCTTTCATTTTGTCTCTTGAAAGGCGATTTTCGTTTTATACCCTGTAGTAATGGACTCTCGGTTCGATGCATATGGAATATGCTATACTTTTGCAGTAAACATGTGGATAAAACATAAAATACACTGTTTGTATTCTGCTGCAGCATTGCCTCAGGGGCATCTATAAATTCTCGAGGCCTTGTACAGACGGGCTACCATACTGCTCCGCCCTAATTTATTCATTTGTTCTTCCAAAGATCCTATAAGTCACTCCAGAATAAAGCCAACTTTTTTTTTAATAATCTTCCTTCCATTTCTCCTATTGTAATGTCAATTTTTCCATATTTTCAATAGAACAGTGCGAGATGGATTATTTTTTTGGATTCCATTGGAAAGCTGAGGAAATTTTAGGCGGAAAACATGTGCCACAATATTTTTTTTCAATTTTTTGAAAATTCCATTTTTTTCACCCAGATTTGAAGGGGTTTACCTTGGAAAAAATCGAAAAAATCAGTTTTTTCGAGAAATAAGAAAAAAAAATATTTTGGCACATGTTTTCCGCCTAAAATTTCCTCAACTTTTCACTGGAATCAACAAAAGAATTCCATCTCCAAAATTCAAGCCAATATGACGGAATTTCCATAAAATAAAAGGATAAAAGTGAAGAATAGTGATTGAGTGACTGGTGTGAGTATCAGAGTGATATTTATTAATTCAAGAGGGTCTCTCTGAAGAGCCCCTCGTACGAAAACACGCGGAGGAACATTGACAAGAGGGACTGAGCCAGCTGGACCAGTGTGCGGGCCCTTACGAGGCGGATTCCATCAACGACAACGAAAACTCCATGACTTGGTCTTTAAGAGGACTTTAGTGTGAGGTCCACCGATCTCAGAAACTCCTCATTGTATTGACAGGGGGCACACGAATATACGTATCTCAATGCCTGAACTTTTTCAGTGAGGTCGAGTATTCTCAACGTCATTCAATTCTTTTCTTATATAATGTTTTGATTGGATCTTGTACAATTGCGACACTCGATAAAAAATCATTTGATTGAAGTCGACAGAAGGATGCCTATTGATATTTACTTTGGAAATCAAAGGAATCAGAGGAGAGAAGAGAAATTCAATACATAGTTTACTCACAGTGCATAATCGGTTTTGCAGTAGAGTCTCATCCCCTTGAGGAAACAGGACTGCTGATCATCCAGTGATCTTGCGCACGTACAGCATTTTAAGCATCTAGAGTGCCAACTTCTACTCCCAACGCACAAAACAGTACGTTCCCTTATACTCTCACCGCAACCACCGCAATCCATCTCCAATCTCTCATTATTATCAATTTTCACATTATTATTATCATTTTCATCTAAATTCTTCGGTGTATTATTATTCTGATGGATGAGAAGCTCTTGGCCGGTGAGATCGCTCTTAATTTCAGTCTGAAACACAAAAATTCCGTTGAGTTGGTCTTGACCTAGGTTTTACAATAGATTTCTGATAAGAGACACATTTGTTCTCATTAGAAAACACTTGTATTTAAAGGCCTTGGCTCTATTTCCTTAATTCGATTAAACCCACGCGATCCAAGCGTGATTTTAAATTGATTCGCCAGCTTTTTGCAAACGCTTTAAACAAACTCTTGATATCGAAATCCTCAAAACTTCCAATCGTAATTCTTTATCAATTGTTGCAAATCAATTGGTTGTTTGTACAAAAGATAATATCACTCGAGTTCGGTGACTTCGGTGATAATTTACATAATAAAGAGAAGTGTCTTCTGTTGTTTCAAAAAATACAAGATTTTAATTTCACGAGAGAATTTAGCGAAAGTCGAGGGATTCTAGAAATTCGAAAAATTGCGTTAGATGACCTTCAAAATTCAATCTCCATAACCAGTTATATATAGATTTGACTGTTTCTCATGATTTTTTAGGCTTAATTGATACGTTATATTCTCAGTAATTAAAATTACCTTCATGTTGATTGTGTAAAATTATTCCATGATAGCACAAGAGGATGATCACTCAATTTGATAAAATCACTGAACCGAATGAGAGGAAAAAAATTAGATAAAACATAAATATTTGATGGTTTTCACTTTAAGGACTCGAGAGAGATCTGATCCGGCTCGTTGCCCGGGAAAGACTGGTATCCTAGATCGTGTCCCTACCCCTGTATCTTTTACCGGCTAGTCCAAACACCCATACAAACGTAATACTTTGAAACAGACTGTGGAGAAACTCTGGATTCTGGTCTTTGGGGGGAAGAATACAGTAGTGTGGGTTTGGTACATTCAGGAGGCGCGTTAACACGTTGAAAAAAAAGCGCCAAGGGAAACCTCGTGACTCCGCCTCTTCTCACGCCCCCATATTTTCTCTCATTCTTCCGATGCATCCTTTTCTATCATTGTATGCGACGAGAATTTATTGGCATGAAAAAAAAACACACACACTTTGACGTTTACATAGGGCAAAGTGGGGGTAAACTCTGTGATATTTCGAATTTATTAATGAAGAAAACTGGAAAATGTTGATAGAAATTGTCGGGAGTGTCAAGAATTATTATGATAAAATAGCAAAGGTCAGGAGTAGAAATGCTGAGAGAAGAATAAAAAAAAATATAAATATATATTCCAAACCCTTTTGAATAATTTTTTTTTTCCACATTATGAATTTTCGTGGGGTTCTGTGACAGTCTATAGGTGTATTGGAGAGGCACCTGTTTGTATACTTGAGTGCCTTCGGCTTGCCGACGCATAAATCATCAACGGAATGGACTAACATCTTTTATCACAAGCTTCCAAGGGCCATGAGCATTTATACATAATCGTTGCAGGTTTATATGAAATGGCAGAATAATAAATAGAGAATTGGTTATTTTAAATGCAGCAATTACAGAGAACAATGGAGGATACTTGAGAGATCGAGTTTAAGGCAGAGTCATGGTGCTAAGAGGTCATTGCAGCTACAAAGAAGTAAATGAATGTGCAGAATAATTATTAAAAAATAAAGAATCTTAGATGCAATGTACGGTTATATGCATTTCCGTTTGTCACCGATGACTCTTTCCATTTGCATCATGCAGCACAGAGTGGAATTATCAAACGATCATCACCATAAATGTTGAGAGAAGGGACCGAAGAGTCCAAGAAACTTCCAAAGCCAAATGTGACCCAGCCACAAACCATTAGTAACGCTTACCCGGCATAATACGAGAGAAATGGCCAGTCCAATGTTGTTCCAGGAGTTGTTGGGCTATACCTAAGGCTATAACAAAAGATTATGCGTGTTGCTTGTAAAGATGAACCGATCAAGAAAGTATCTAAATATAAAACATTACACAATGAAGAATTTCGAAATAAATATTTCACACTTGAGAGAAAATATTCTTTTCAACTTCTGGGAAATTTCTCAAGCATCAGCAAACATTATAATAACAATGAATATTTCTTTTTTTTTTGGTGAAAGAAGAAGAGAAATTTGAATATCTCAACGCCTCAACCATATCAACATTGCATGACACGTGTTTTGTCCTATAATTTCCAAATTCCCCCATGATACATAGTGAAAAGCCCTTTAGAATCCACGAGAATCTCCGTTTCTCTTGCTGCTCTGTGATCTCCGCGGTACTTCTTGCCACTGAGTTTTCATCCCCCTTCACTACAAATTAGCTAACAGCAAAAGGGACCTCACAATACAGTCGTGATTGCGAATCCGCTTGTTATTCCCTCGAAAACTATGTTCTCAGTCTGTCCTCATAAGTAGACACTTGATATTCAATATGTGACCAAAGTTAATCTGCTATTGATGCCACAATTTCATCAACTCAGACACCACAATATCATAATTTCGTAAATTATCCTCATTATTACTTTAAATGCACCTGTTCATCCACGAGGACAATCAATCCATGTAAATCAGCATGAGGCACGTGTAACTGTACATAATCATCGAGTCCTGGGGGTCCAGATGCTCTCAGGTGATCACCTCATATCTGCGGTTCTTCTCCGTTATCTTGATTGATCCTATCTACTGCATTAATCCAATCCACACACACACAAAGACACGTATTTTTTACCACGAGGAAAATCGCCCCATTTTTTTCTTCTTTTTCCCCCTCAACAAAAGAGGAATATGAGTGAGAAAAAACGTGGCCCAGGGCTATTCCCAAATAATTACGAAGGACATCGTGCTCAGTGAATTGGCGTGGGACGTATTAATTCGGAGATACGAATTCATGTGGATGTTACGATTCCTTCGAGAGGGTGCACCTCAAATGTCTAGTAATAGGTGACACGTGGCTTGTAGTAAGCAAAGCTAACTCTCGTGGCTTTACATTGTTCGTGTTATGAGGTGGTGGAGGGGTGAGACAATATCTAAGGCGACGACATACAATGATGACTGTAGGACCGTACACCCCAGTACACGTGGAGTGTATACGGTAGCAATGCGGTGGGTATTAAACGCTAATCCGATTATTCGTTACGAATCAATGGACATTTCTCTGTCTCTTGTACTGTGAAGTCTATATTTGCTTGTAGGTATTTTTTTTTTCCATTTTCGTTTCATTATTTCCGTGGGACTTTCAAGATCAGTGATTTTTCAGGGGTAGAAAATTATTGATTCGCAAGTTCAATTAAGCGACGAAATTTGTATTTAAAAATATGCAGGACCAATGGGCTTTCCATGTAGATGCACTTTCAGTTTCTCCCATAAATATGATAAGAGATTGAATTCAGATATATTTACGAGACTGTTCATTAACTTTTCTTATTATTTATATTTGTTTTATTTGTGATTAATAATTTGAGAGGGAATTTTCGGAGGCAGAGTTGAGTACACTCAGCATGAGTATTTGAGATATTACGTGAAAGTAAAATGGAGACCGAGGACAGACAGGCGCGAACAGGGTGAAAACGCTTGACGATGATCGATAGCAGCGTCGCGACGCTGGGGCGTGTCCGTAACTTTACTATCCTGCCTGTAACCACCCACAATTCTTCAAAAATCTTCATAAACAATTTAATTATTTTCTCCTCATAAAAATTCAGTGTATTTCATGCTGAAAAATATTGTAATATTAAAATTTAAGAGTTTCTTGGTGAAAATGTAAAAGTTGTTGAGAGAGTCTGTTGAAATCCACCCTGGAGTACACATAAACGGATTAAATGGGTCTCCATCGGTTGACTGACTTTCCGAGGCATGGAGCAGAAGGACAAATTCAATTTAATCTTAACGTAAATTTGATCTTGCGTACGGTTACACGGTGAATTAAACTGGCATGGACTCCCCAAGGATATACTCCTGTGTCTGCGACAATTTTTCACCATAAAATCATATAAATAAGGAAATTTACACCTGTTTGGAGATGAAAAGTATTGCCACACATCCCACGACTCATCCTCGAGAGAAGGAGAATTTTTTTTCCCCTTCGAGAGCTCATGAATTGAATAAAATCTCACGAAAAAAAGAAAAAGTCACCGTGAGATTCATCAGAAGACACAACAATAAAGCACACAATCACCTGTCGCAACTAATTGCACTTTACGAATGAAATAAATAAAAATATTATGAAAAACGATGGTAAAAGAGATTTTGAATAAAAAATGTTGTGTCAGCACAGGTGATTGGCTATTTCCGATGTTTTTCCATTGGATTAAAAAATAAAATGAGAAAGTAATAAATCATGATTGTGAATTTGAAACAACAGATTATTTTTCTCTCTCTCTCACGATAAAAATTCCGGGAAAAGAAGAAAACAACGGAGAATAGAAAATTGAGAGGAACAAGGGAGACGAAAATTTAGTCCGATTTATCGAGCTGGAACAACAAGCGGCAATCAGGAATAACTCGATCATTTCATTCTTCTCTCTCTTGATCCTCCCTCTGGGTCCTCACTTCAATACTCAGCCTTTCTAACGATCCTAATGTCTCCAGTGTCTTTGGGGATGTGAAACTCTTTGTAAATATATATGAGCGTTTTTTTTTTTGTTAATAAAAAATCCATGAAAATTTCCAGTGAAATGAATTTTCTAATCGGAAAAATTGAGCAAACCATTTTTAAGCCCAAATGCCTGAAATTCTCCCCCTTTCAAAGTTTCTTTTAAAACGTTACCGGCTCATTTGCAACGATCACTGTTTCCCAGGAAGTGAGAGGGAGAATTGAACGATAAAGTGAAGCAAAACTTCCTCTCTTTATTTCTTCTTCGATTTGCATGAGATTCCAATCCCCCGTTAAAAAAAAGGAGCTAACCGTTGTTAAAGCCTTTTGATCTCTGGCAACCCGTTGATTAACGGCAGAGAAAAATGCCAAATTTTTATTTTATGGAAATAAAAAGGCGGAAATGCTGAATGTTCACAGGCAACTTCAATCGTCTGTGTAATTCAATTTAATCCTTTTATTTTTTAAGTCTAAAATAGTACAGGTTGCAATTCTTCTCTTTTCATCCCCTCAGATGTACTGAGGGGTGTAACAATTATCGCATGTGAATAAAGACTTTATATACTCTCGTTACATGTGTCAAATGCCAGCTAATCTCTTCTGAATTGAAGCGAGGGGAGGATTATTGATAAGAACTGCATTACGGTCAGTGAAATTCATTGTTTTCATCAATTGATGAACTAGTGGAGGTAAAAAAAAATCCCAGAGAATAAAGAGAGTAAAAAATGAGTGAAGAGGAAAGAGAATTAGGAGATGAAAATGTTCTTTTTTTTTATTCTGTGTGATTTTTTTCTGCCTCTGTGCATGTGTTGGTGCGGCTGGATACGTAACAGGATTATCAAGGGGAGAAATAGAAGGTGAATACGAGGGAAAAGAGAATTGAGTCGTTGAGGGTGGATTTTTAGTAACAAGTGAACTGCATGATACTAAAAATCCTCAATTTATTCCAATACTCTTGTTCTGTCCAATTTTTGTACATTAATTATCCACGAAATTCTGTAAAAAGAGGAAGGATTCTACGATAAATGCAAGATATTCCTTTTGGATCACAATTGCGTAAAATTAATCCAAGCCCCAATGTTAATCTCGTAGAGATGTAAATTTAAAATCCCCTTTTGTGTACATGGATTTACAAGTTCGAATGTGAAGAAAAAAGAGACCAGCAAATATTCACAGATGACTACATATACATTTCTCCTTTGAATGAGAGAAAAAGGAATAAAACTGTAACGGGATTTCATCTCGTATCCTGGGTGAGAGAACAAGTGTACATATGTACTTACGACGGGTTAGAATGTATCATTGGAGAAGGGGGATTTATATAGACACAGGAAATTGAGGAGCAATGTGTGTTAGTCATGTACGTATTTCTGTGTATCTAGTGCTGAGTGAAAACGGCTAACTAACGGTCGAGCCAGTTCATTAGAGATCTAAACTTCAGGGGATGTTACAGTTTGCTCCAAGGGTTGGAGTATTAGTATTCGAGACACGTGGAAAATTTACCATGTTCATTTTTACAAATGTCACTGAGTTTTTTTTAAATAAATTGACGTATAACTCTTTTGTTGTAACATTAATCAATCTTTGATTGTTGAGAAATCATATTTTTCCATCCAGTGAATAAAAAAAGAGCCGTGAAGACCACCGCTGAGATGAAACGTCCAATTTGTGCCCAGTCACCCTCACATGATCTTGGCACATTGGATTTTACCTACATAGCTGAGGACATAACGGATATTTTACGTTCTCACAGTTAATTTCAATGGAAATACCAATTTAACCCATGAAAATTCCATAATTCTCATGATATATGCATTGTGAATTCATCTCCACGTATCCACACCCTCTGGTCATCTGTTGTAATAATTCCGAATATTTTCGGTTGGATTTTGAAATGCAAATGCTGTAACACTCGAATAAAGGCATGAGATGAATTCCCAAAGCCACGCAATGACGAATAAATAAAAGGGACGAATGGACGTTTTTTTTTTCCAACAATTTTACGTTAACGAGACGAGCTCGTAAACTCTTGGAACTTTGTGAAACGAAAAAAAATTGCTTGAAACAACGAGAGGCAGTAATTGCAGTAATCTTAAGGCCTGCGTTTTAATGACGATGATGATTGATAGTCACGGTGTCTAGTTTTTTGTCAAGGAATTGTTCCCTTAATAAAATTCTGATTGCTTCGAGGGTTGTCACATCCCTCTGGAGTTAATAAATTGAAAAAAATAAATTCGAAGAAGCTCACTGAGGTGAAAAACGGTTGCTGTGATCTCCGAGAATCGTAAATCATGTAATCAACCGCTATAAAAGTCCACCTACGCCGATTAAACCGTTTTGGAATGATTCTGGACCATTTTTATGCGATTTTTATTCGCCAAAGACTCTACCGAATTCTTTATTTTTTTATTCAATAAGTTTTTGATTCGATTCGGTGAGCTCACGGGCACATTGTACCAACAGAATAACAAAGTGGATGGGAAAGATATTTCTCAGATATTTCTCGTTTTATTCCTTGAAATTCATCGTACAAATATTGATAATGAACCGATATATACAAAAATGTTTTCCAGATAAAAGAAATATTGAAAAATGAGTTTTGTAAAAATATTTATGGAGTATCCAGTGTTCTTCCTGCCAATGTAGCAGCTTTAGAGAGCACAATTTGTATATCCATGGAGGGAAAATTCTGTAAAAGTTTCACATTCGTTGCGAAATCGTTGTCCAGCAGTTGATCTCTGAGTAATCTAGGAAGAATATCCAAATTTCATTTAAGAGAACTCCTTAAAATTAAATTATTATACTTACAAAATCATAGCACAACAGATGTGTATCAAAAAACTGAATCTCTTCTCGTCGGCAAAGAGGGAATCCCAGATTCTCATGACATCAGGCAGTGGAAATTCTTGCGAAAGCAGGAGCGTCAACCATCTGTAGATTGAAACTCCCTCATTACTCACTCGATAATGATTATTAAAGGAGTTCTTACCTGAAGCTGTAGTACTGTGGACAGAGATCCTGTTGTTGCAGTCTCATCCAGACCTCGTGATCATTGGCTTTGACTTGCTGACTCAATTTAATCATCATTGCATTAATCCCAAACTCTGCTTCATCAAGCGACTTGATGAAAAAGTCTCTAATCTCAGCCATGAGATTCGTAAAGCAGAAGAATGTATCAGCCTCAGCACATTCTGTAATTAATACAGGTATATTATGAGCGAAATAAGTAGATTAAAATAGGATTAACTTACCTCGCCACTTTGGATCTGGATCACATGCGAATGCATGATAAATAGGCCCAACAATTTCATTCATACCCTGAACGTATCCCTGTCCAGGATTTAATTTCGCATAGAGAAATAAGATCCTCTCAAGTACTTCCCAGTGTGCTTCACCACCTTCTGCCAATGGGGCATAATCCTCACTGGCTTTTCGCACTGACACCGCAATCTGTACACAATTTCAACTAATGTGGAACTAAGACCATAATCACAATCCATTAAATGAATCATTAAATAAATGTATTCATCTATACCTGCTGCTTTCCATAGCGTCAATTAAAAAATGAATAATTAGTATTGCCGATTACTAATTGAATCAGGATGAAATAATCATTCTGAATATTACCTTCGTTACTCCCAAGCCTTTTCGCTCGACATTTGCACTTCGAAGTACTGTATGCTGCACTCTGCAATGCAAACGCTTCGGACCATTAGCATTAACAATTGCCTGACAGGGATAATCGGTTCCCTGTTGGAAAAATGATATGTCTGGGCATAATCTTCTAACGTCTTTATCAATCTGCAGTAAGACTTCATTGTCCTTGAAGAATGTCTGCCATTTACTGCCAGGGCTTGAATTCAAGGGATGATCGTGTAGTGTCACGTCTACTCGTTCGCCATCGACAGATTTTTCCCCTGGCATGACAATTAAATCGTCTGCAAAAGAAAATTTCACAAGTTGAGGTGATGATCTCCAATCTAGGATTCGAAGAACTTTATTCTTTTACCAATGAAGGTATTGTATAAATCTCGCTTTCTCTGAAGAGTCTCGTCCCAGTTCTGCTTGGTTAAGGGCAAATAATTGAGCAATAGCTTCCAGCAGAGCGATCGCAGACCACCCTCATCAGGAATCCCTGAAATTAATGAATTATCATCCATCTTAAACCTTGTGGCCTTTCCCTATATTTATTCTATTGGTATATTACCATGGAAACATATTCGCCTTAGATTAGAGACGTCTATCTCCTCCTCGTTCAGTACTTCTTCGAAATCAATTAATCTGCAAGTTGAATACTCGTGAATTTCAACGGATCTCCCAAAAATTACCATTAAGTAGCAATCAGACATACCTCTTCTTCAAAATACTCATATTTTCACTTCAATATACACTAATCAAATGTAACAATATAAAAAATATAATTCAATAGTAAACAATAGGAAGATGATGCAGATGAATTGACAGAAATTCAAAGCAAAACTCTCATTTGACAGTACAAATGGCCATATTCACTCGCTACAGACAAACTTATCATTGGAATTATGTTTATATAGATATGGATTTATTAGTTATCATAGCCATATGGCCATTATCACAACTCTTTACATCACAATGAAACTCCCAAGTTTTAAGAGCAATTGACGTATAACCTAAATGTCTATGCGATGCTGCGAAATGAAAACATCACTTTTCCATTACAAAAAAAACAGAAATGGCTGACATGATGTGTCGATAAGGAGACTTTCTACAGTTCCGAGGCTTGGGATGATTGGAAGAGTACTTACCTGATCATACGTGAATTCAGAAAAGTGCAGTACAATTGTCAGTGATTAAAACACTTTTATTGATTCCATTCTTAGATAAGCTAATAAATTCGCAGGATTTTGAGCAATTTTAACTATTTTGTATCGTGATACAATATATAATTATTAAATCAAATTGAACGCCTATTCTTCGCTCTTTTCCCCATTCAATTTGGCATTAAGTTTACTTCCAAGACGAGGAAAAGTGTTTCCGAGAATTATGCCAGAGTCTATAGTTTCTCTTCCAGCTTTCTGAAGAAGCAGTAGAACATCTCTGACAGCCTGCCTCTTCTTCTGGAGGGCTTCTCCGTTCTCTTGCAGCGTTTCACGTAGAGCTTCCATGAGTGTTGGGATAAATCGAGGACGATCAGGCTATTTAAAATCAATGAAAAATTAAAATATTGTAATACTCCGAAAAAGGATGGCTTTTGATGCTGTACCTTGAAGAATAATGGGTGACGGAATGGAGCCCAAGTAGTTGTTACAGGTTTTCGAGGCTCTGCTGTGGTTTTCTCATCAAAGTTCAAGTAATTGGGGATCGCGTTCCACGTGGCAATTTTATCTGCAAGTGCATCATCAGGAACACCTTCCAAGTCCTCACTGACGTTATTAGCACCTTCATCCTCGACTACCAGAATGTCTTTGGAGTTTATGAATGTCGTTGGTTGGACCTGAAGAATCAGAAAAATGTACAAATCAATCATTTCATATTATAAATTGAATTGATATGCTTACTTTGTTTTCGTCGCCAGTTTTGACTGGAATTTCTGGCACAACTGCTGCGTATACAGAAGCACAGAGAGCGAGGATTATGTAACACTCCCTCAGTCCCATGTTTCTATAATTAATTCAATTTTCACACTGAATAAGCACGAATCAAACTGTTGTCTTCAAAGACAATTAGTCCCTTCTTATACTAAAAAATTTGTCTAGAAATCACATGATATATTTCATATTTTTTATTGCCTATGTCTTCCTAACGCTTTCATAAATCATTTCGACCTTTTTCGGTTTATTTAACTGTTATCTAGAGATAACGAGCCAAAAATTAAGAGCTCAATGTTCTGTAGGACCGAAGGCTATTATCGAGGCTAATAGAACTGTAAAATATCATGGATCATGAAATAAATGATGCAACAATAATAAAATTTAATAACAACAATGGGAATAAATTTTTTTGATGATAAAAAAATGGTGTAACCTAATTGTTTTCATAAAATAAATAGTGATTATTTTTTATGCATGTTTCTTAAACTTTTATTATTCGAAAAATTAGATGACTATTTCAGGAATAATTGATTCCACGTGAATAGATAATGAAGATCACGCATTATGAAATGGAATAATTACCATCCTTAAAGATATGGATATTTGCGAGCAAACATGACCCAAATTTCCTTCAAGCCTCTGGATCATTCGAGAAACTATTTACACAGATGTGCCAATAATCTTTTTGCCCAAACAGAAACAAGATATAAAGAGCAATCGTAATTCGCATATTACATTGCATAATCCTTCATTATTAAAAAAAAAATGCTGGCGAAATTTGTTGTAATTGGCCTTGTGGCCTGTGCCCTTGTGGAAGGAGCCCCATTTACTAGAGATTTCGTCCATGGAGCTACAGTAAGACCATTTAATTCATAAAACATTATTATTTCGTGTTAATTTATTAATTAATTTGCATTAGGACACTTTCTTCGATTTTGCTAATCATGTGGGCACTGCTGTGAAAGAGACAGCTCAGGATAGTTTCGATAAATTGAAAGTCACTGGGGTGTCTGTTAAAGATGCTGTATTAGCTAATGTGAATGCTGGTAAAAAAATTGGAGAATCCACATTGGACGTGGCACTTTCTGGATTCAAAGTTGGATCCAAAGTTGTTGATAAGATGGTACAGAAAAATCCACAGGGAGATGGTGAATCATCTACCACTGAGGCTGACAACACAGCCGAGACTACTACAGCAACTGCAGCTGCATAACAATTCATTTTAAAATAATATTATTCCAACGATAATTGAATGATTGTTAAACTGTATATGATTTAATTGAAAAAAATAAAGACTTTTGAGGAAAATTATTCGAAAATTCTGAGAAATTCATTAGATTTATGGGTAAAAATATTTAGACAAGTGTCTCACCTAGTATTCCAATTCAAACAAATCGGACTATAAATGGGCGATATCATTCTATTATTTTACAGTTCAATACTTCAACTAGATCAGTTGATACTAAGCTTGTTAAAAAATGTTGAAAATCTTCGTGCTGATAGTTGTGGCCTTTGCCTTCGCTCATGGAGTTCCATTCGGCGACGAGGGAGCAGAGAAATTCAAAGTAAATTCTCCCAGAATCATTATTATAATTTAATATTATGATAAATTCAAATTATTTATGAATTTTCACCAGAATCTGTATGATAATGTCGTTGATAGTGCTGGAAGCGCTGCAAAGAAGACTACTCACGAGGTTGTGGACAGTATGAATGAAACCGGGCAATCTATCAAAAATGCGACAATCCAAGTAATTGATGCTGGTAAGCATACGATTGACACAACATTCAATATAATTACAGCACCTGTACGAAAAATGAAGGGATTCTTGGATAATTTCTGGAATAAGAAGGGCGAATAAGCAGAAGTTATCCACAAGTTAACAAATATTCAAACGAATTTATTAGAATTCAAAAATTTATGTAATGAGAAGGAAAAATAAAGAAATATCCTATTCTAAAAAAGACATATTATAATGGCGGACTCGGGGTTGAAGCCTAGGATGCTGATAGATGGTGGTAACTGTCAATTTTGTGGGTTATAATTTTAATTTATTCAATAATAATTAAACCATTGACTACCAAACAATAAAAAATATATAACAATCACCACCAAACGAATCACAAGCGATTGTATAAGTGCCAATTGAATTTGGCGGACTTTTTTTTTATTTATTCAATAATAATCTAGCAGTAAACTACCAAACAATAAAAACTTGAAAACAATCACCACCAAACGATTCACAAACAAATGCATATTTTTTTAATTTTTTATTATTAAGTAGTAAAGCCAGTTTTGCAATTTGTCTCTTTTTGAAAATGATGTAAGAGGGCGCCACCTAAAATCCCTAAAAATTCCTAGATTTGTTGCTAACTTTATTTATTTAATAATAATCTAGCAGGTAACTATCAAACAATAAAAAATAAATACCAATGACCACCAAACGATTCACAAACGATTGCATATTTTTTCACTTCAAAAATCCAATTTTGTGCTGCTGACTCAATTTGGCGATTTTTTTTTCTAAATTTTTAGCGTGCAGTGGTAAACAAGGTTAAGTCTAGTGACATTCGACTTAGCCTGGTTTACCACTGCATTCGAAAATTTGACTTTTTTGGTATGCAGTGGTAAACAAGGTTAAGTCTAGTGACATTCGACTTAACCTGGTTTACCACTGCATCCGAAAATTGCTTAAAATGGACTTTTTGGCGTGCAGTGGTAAACCAGGTTAAGTCGAATGTCACTAGACTTAACCTTGTTTACCACTGCACGCCAAAAAAAAGACAAATTTTCGAATGCAGTGGTAAACCAGGTTAAGTCGAATGTTGCTAACTTAACCTTGTTTACCACTGCACGCCAAAAATTCAGAAAAAAAATCGCCAAATTGAGCCAGCAGCACAAAATTAGATTTTTGAGGTAAAAAATATGCAATCGTTTGTGAATCGTTTGGTGGTAATTGGTATCTATTTTTTATTGTTTGGTAGTTATCTGCTAGATTATTATTAAATAAATAAAGTTAGCAACAAATCTAGGAATTTCTAGGGATCTTAGGTGGCGCCCTCTTACATCATTTTCAAAAAAAGACAAATTACAAAACTGGCTTTACTACTTAATAATAAAAAATTAAAAAAATATGCATTCGTTTGTGAATTGTTTGGTGGTGATTGGTATCTAGTTTTTATTGTTTGGTAGTTTATCGTTTAGTCATTATTAAATAAATGAAGTTGTTGACTTTGATATTTTGAAAATACCAATAAACGGTTGAACGTCAAGTGATATTTGAGCGTCTTATTCCTGATAATGCCCCGAGTCATTTATTTCGAATTGTGTAATTAGTTTTTTGTGTAAAGTCCAGTGATTTTAAAGAATATGAGCGCAATGAGTGATTACGGATTGGACGTTGACCTCGAGACTGTTTTTCTCAATCCAGAAGAGGAGGAAAAAATATTTAAGAGGTTATCCGCATACCTCAATGACTCTCGTACCAAAATAATTAGTTCAATTGAAGAAGATTTCCATAATCATCGAGGTAATTAATTATAATTGAATTTCTCCAGAGATAGAGATTAATTTTAATTCTCCACAGATAGAGCAAACAAAAATAAGGAGAATGCAGAAATTATAGCCCAATTAAGTGCAGAGAATAAAGAAATTGAGGAAGGCTTGGAGCATATTCTCCTGCAACAAAAAATATTGAATAAAAAAATTGCAAAGTCTGTGAGCCTTGAGGATGAGCTCAAAGAAATTATTGAAAACCAAAAATCTAGAAGAGAATCACTGGCTCTCGAGATGGTGGACTTGCAGCAAGGTATTTTAATGGCCAATTAATATAATTATAGAGGAATTCATGAATTTATTGTTTCAGAATTGGAGAAACAGAAGGAAGAAAAGAGGAAAGAATGGGAAGCCATTAAATTCGCAATGTCCATGTATAAAAAACGATTGCAGATTCATATTGACTTGGAACAGCTTGAGGATCATGATAGTATAACAGTATTTTTATTTGCTGACGTTAATGCAAGCAAAGACAATTACTACGTGATTCTCCAAAATTTCAATGATTTATGGAAAGGTAGAGGATTTTTTTTCAAGTTCCATTGAACCATCATAAACTTGTATTTTTTTTTTCAGTGTCAAACATTCAGCCGCCATTGGAAGGTAAATACCTCAATGAATTGGGATTAGATTTATCGAGAAATGACTATGAACGAATTCAAATAATTAAATTTCTTTGCGGAATAAGAAGTACTTTTATGAAATATTATTTAAGCGATCAATAGGTAATTGATAGGCAGTATTATAAGAAAAGAAACTACGTCATTAGAAGAGTAAAGCCTTTATTGATAAAAATTAGAGTATTTTAAAACTTTTTTCTTTTGCATTTTTTTTTCTGTTTACATTTGGAAACATATACATTTCTAATTTCATTTGATGATTAATTATTAACTATGAATTGTTTCTTTTCTATCAAAATATAACGTTTTATCGCTATTCTGCAACAATTTTCATATTTCTCTCATACTTCACTCAATTTTTAAGATTTTTTTGTGGTTTTCACGTAAATTTAAAGTTTGTTAATCACGAAGAACAAAAAATGTTGAAAAAAAACTGCAAATCACAGCGTTGATAAATTACTTAAACTAACAGAATGTTACATACATAGTTTGATGGTGTTTTATCATATTAATATATGCATACACGTATAAATATTTCATTTAAACTTATTTTACTTGAATAATTGATTTCATGTATGCATATATGTAGTCTGATATTAAGCACTAATCAATAAAACATTAATTCTCTTAAAATACTTAACAGTTCAATGAGTTTGGGAATTTTTTCTTCACAAAACAATCTCAACTCATTTTCCTGTCAAGAATGAAAACGACAATGAAATATATGAATAATAAAGAAATATATATGAACGATGGGATTACGTATGCAGGGCTGCGAGTCAATAACAATTCATTCTTTATGGGCACGAGTCAAGTAGTGAGGTCAACTGTTTTTCGCCCACTTCAAATTTTAAACAAGTCTCAATTTGACAGATTTTATTTCGCTCGACCAGTTGACCTCCATTCCAAAGCTCTTTCTCATTTAGAAACCCAATTAAAAATGATCGATTTTATTTGTGGGTTTCTCCATGAATAATTCACTGCTCTCATCGAATCTCCAGAGGAAATAAACCCCTAAATTCTACATGTCTGAGGGGGAGAAAATAAGAATGACAACTATTTACAAATGCATACAAGGGCGTCTATGTCTAAACGATAACAATTACCTACGATCCTTACAATCTTGCGACATAAAATTCAGAAATTCCTAGTGTAGATTCATTTCTTCACCATTTTAAATTTAAATATACATAGATTCTTTAAAAACTCCAGTTATTATTATTCGAGTGTCGCAGCAAAGGATACATTACCGCCAGATGCTGCAGCAGCAGCAGCAAGAAATAGGGTTGGTGGTAATGCTGGCAGAGATGATGTTGTTTCAGTTGGTGGCTTCATTGTAGTTGGACAGTTACTCGTGACCCCATAGACCTTTGCATGGTTGACTTCTAGTGCTACTGTTAGGTCGGCCAGACCGGCGTCACACAGTACTGGGTTATCTGAAATATATATTAATCATTAATTCATTATCCTAGATTCCCAGAAACATGAATCCAAAGGTTTTATCTCTTTCTCTATTGAATTTTCCTCTACAGGCGCCAGTAATCAATAAAACTGTCATTAAGGTCTGCGGAAAAAAAAAGTGGGCGATGAATAACAGTGAATTAAGTGAATTACTCGATAATGATTAAAAAAAAAAAAAAACTCTCATTGGGGAATACTTGTTATTTCTACTAGCAACGCCATTGATTTAAAATTTCATTGTTTCATTATTATTATTTCTTTCAGGCGACATCCAATAACTTCGTTTTTTTTGTCCACGTAATTTATTAGCCTGATTAGATAGAAAATTTATCGTCATCTCGTGACGCCAAATGGAGTACAATAAATCAAAAAATCATTGTATGTGATATAGCTATATAATGTTGTTCTATATGTTGTTTCATTCAAGCGGCGTTTGACCTCGGATAAGAAAATGGGTTGCAAAATATCCGATGCTTGAATTGCATTATAATTTCACGTATTTTAATGATGAATTACTTACCTTGAAGATAAATCCGTAATACATCAGGTACTCCATGCACTGTGCAGCGTGTATTAGCAACGAGTTCAGGTGTCAATGATCTAATTTCATTGGCACTGACATCAGCCCAGCATAAAACGGGAAATCCCCGAAAATCGCGTTCAGAGAGTGTGATTAATCGATTGTTTGACGCATTGAGTTCCTCTAATGCTGGTAAATACGTCTGCAGAATAGGCATAGCATTATTCATTCAATTAAGAAAAAAAACGGAAAAAACCCCCCTTCAGACATTTAATTAATGAATACCTCCGACGTGTCCTCAAGTGTCGTGAGTTTATTGTAAGAGAGATCGAGAACCCGAAGTCCCTCGAGTCCCCGAAGATCTTGTGATCCAATTGTTGGTCCAAGGGCATTGTGACTGAGATTGAGCCTCTGTAATTCTCGCATACCAACAAACAACGAGCCCTCCAAGCTCCTCAATTCATTATTCTGCAGGCGCATATCTTGAATACTGGCACCAGGTGTATCATCTGCCTCCTCCTCCACTAGATTCTGAACAAATAAATGAATTAATCAAGTGTCTCTCGACCTTGAACTCCAGTCTCAACGTACCTCAGTGGGTCCACGATAGAGACGAGCAATGTGATTACTCGAGAGATCGAGTAAACGTAATTCCTTGAGGCCTCTCAATGAGGCAAATGAGAATTCACCCAGTTCATTGTGTGTCAGATTCAGACACTTCAGGGATCTCAGAGGCCAGAGTGCACTGTTACTGCCATTGCCATCGCCACCAATGCTAGTACCGCCCAATGATTTCAATGAATTATGTCCCAATTCAAGATCCTCCAGCATTTCTGCTTCAACAAAATCCTCTTCTGTCAACTAAAAAAATTAAGAGTAACGTGAGATAAATTATTTTTATGGGATATTTAATGCCTCTCACCTCCTGAAGTTTATTGTACGACAATTCAAGGAATTTAAGCCTTCGGGCCTTCTGGAGTGTTCCATCGAGACTCTGAATTTTATTGTGCTGGAGAAATAATGTTTCAAGTCTGTGAAGATAACGGAATTCAACTGGTAAATGAGTCAGTTCATTGTCAGCAGCATAAAGCATTTTCAAATTATGCCCAGAGGCTGGTAATTCACCATCCAAGGATGTTAATTCATTTGAATTAACGAGAAGCCATTCTAATTGATTTAAATCACTGAAAAAACAATATATTAGTGATGAATTAATTCACATTTGAGATAATTCAATGTCAAATGAGTTGATTGTGATGAGTAAATGAATCTTGACAATTTTAATTGTCTAATTAATTAATTGTTGTCAATGAGAATGTTGATTGAATTGTTTTGCATACCGGAGAGTTCGATTCAGCGTGTTGAGATGATTTCTACCAACGTGGAGATGTTTGACTAGCGGAGGTAGTGAACCGGGTACCATTTCCGATATTGAATTACCAGCCATTAAGAGATGTTGCAGTGTTGGATTGTACTGGAATAATTAATTATTCATCTGATGGTATGCTCCACACTAATTTAATAATGTCTCGTGTAATTATAATAAAATTACCTTGAAATCATCAGAGTCAATGCGATTGATATGATTTCTGCTGAGATCAAGCGTCCGAAGTAGAGGCAAATGCGATAATATATGCCGAGGTATTGATGGTACTTCATTGTCAGCCAGACTCAGGTACTGTGTCCGGCCTAATCCAGCAAAGACCTCAGCATCTACATTACTGCAAAAAATTTAAAGACAATAAACTCGTATATCCCAATAGCCAAAAATAATAATAATTAAATTCTGGATAAACTTCCGGAGATACTATCGCATCATTTAAAAACTCTACTAATCTACGGGTCATTGTGATTTATTATTTAATTACTCCCACCGATAAACGAGATAGTCTTACTCACAAACACGCTATACGGTCATCCTAAAAAGGTCACGAATGATTAAGACCTTATCTTTATTTATTGTGAGGCGCCAAGAGCTTGAAAACGCTTCAAACAAAACTTGCAACTGTACCACTTGAGTCAATAGCTCATTATTATTTTTTTCTTCAACGAATAATCATAAAATATTGATGATTTGAGGGATTCAAATCCGCATATAGTCAGACACTTGACTTTATTCCACGATTCATTCATAAATGGAGATATTTCTCGAATAATTGTGCGAATAAATCGATGATTTACCTGAGATAATCATGATTGAGCTCGAGTCTCGTTATGGACATCCTGAGCTCCTTGAAATCATGCCTCGATATATCCCGTAATTGTGAATGCGAAACCCTGAGTGTAATCTGTTGTTCCACCGTAAATTTACCCCTGAGTGCTTCAGCAACTTGGCCAAATGATTCCATTTTTTCGCACACAACTTCAATTCTCTCACCATGGCCATGATTAACATTATTAACACCACCACCACCACCACCACCACCGCCATTGACACTACCACTTGGCACAATACCACCAACACTTGGATCAGTCGATGGCGTTATAGAAACTGGATTAATAGCAACAGGACTTGAAAAATCCTCCTGCCTGCATGTGCAAGGACTAATTTCTCGTCTCACAGCACAATGAAGACTCGAGCTAGCAGCAAGACCGAGTAGTGTATAGAGTAGACCAGACATTGCTCTCGATCCTCCTTTATTTGGCCTTTTTTTTTGTTAAAAAATCCAAAGCTTGCTCTCTAGTCAACGCAATGCTACCGACTATTCTAATCACCATCCAAACACTCAATAGCCCCCATCCGCAATGATCCCGGAACGGACCATGCGCACCCCCCGCAAACACACAGTCTCCGTCGATTTACCCCTCCTACCCCTTGCTCATCTACCCCTGTTTGTCCTCTCTCGTCCTCCTTTCCCCTCCCTCAGTTCAACAATCAATCAACTGCTCGATGCTCTTCCCCCACCTCCACTTAACCCTCATGACCTCCTACTACATCTTCTCTCAACGAATCCAACATATTTCCCCCTCTCTCACTATTTTTTTTTCTACTTCTTCTTCTTCTTCTTGAGATTCTTTTGTTTTTTTTTTTTATTTTACTGATAAATTACTTTGTTGGTTATTACGAAGTCTGTTTTAATTGGTTTGACACTTTTTTGTTTGATTTATTTTTTCAGGTTTTTTGGTGATTTAATTGGATTATTGGACGGACGGTTAAACTCCTGGCGCCACGAATGCAGGAGGAAGATTAAGCTGTGGCTGCTCGTGTGGGACCTACTTATAGGCCACGGCGCCGTGCGAATACCAGGCGAACTGCTGACAGTTTGCAGGAATTATTCCGGATTGGATGAATTTTTGGTGAAGAGTCAAGTGTCTCGATGTTTTATCGGATTATTGAGATTATCCCAGTTTCTCATACTGATAAATGAATTCTGGCACTGATTCCATTTAATTATATTATTCAAATGCTCTTTCTATCTTGAATCAGTGGAATAATAAAAATGACACGTAATAGGAGCGTTGGTAAAAGGGCTTCGGGGTTAATCGGCTTAATTGTAACCCGATTGTCAACCGAAGCTTTATAGAATCAAAAATGAAATAATCTTTTATTACCAGATGAAAAAGTTATTGACACGTATTATTAGAGCTTACGAAAAAGGAGAATGAGACATGGTAATGGCATTTGAAAAATGACATTACCTCTCGTCTCGTGGCGTCAACCACCCCTAAAAATTTTCTCCTTTTTTCAGAAAAAACACACACACACACAGAGAAATATACTCGTATTTATCGTTTTGTCACCGACCGAAAATTTACTGAGTGGATAAGACAAAGAAAGATTTATGTATCCCGTCCAACACCTTCTACCCACTGGACATTCCACGCACTCTTTGCGGACGTCGAACTGTTTCTATTACAAATGCCTCTTATTTTTTTTATAATGTTTTTCTCATTTTTTGTATAGCATACGTTTTGTTCTTTTTTGAGCATTCTTTTATGTTCAAACGCTTCTTTATTCGTCACATGGTGGCCAGATTTTAGAGAATGGTATGGTACACACGTGATGTTTTTTAGGGGAAAAAAAAAATAAACGACATGAGTAAAGGTTTGAAAAAATACTGAGAAGACAAAAAAATTATTAAATTTCTTCATTCACTCGTATTCTGTCAATTGCAGTTTGTTAATGTTACGAGAAATGTTTCATCCTAAAGTTTATCTCATTATTTTCTCAGCAGTAAATGTCGAGACGTTAAAAAACAGAGGTCAAGAAGTTAAGCAATACGATGACTACCCCTTATCATCAAAATACTTAAACTTGTTTTCATTATTGTATTACACGCGATTCAGTGCACATGTAATATTAAATATCCAAAATAATCTATTAATTAAATGAATTTTCATAAATTCAATGAATAAGAATTCAAAAATATAAATAAAATGGTAAAAACGTCATCGTTGTATTATAATCGGTTAAAAAATAAATAAAATAAACGAAAATAAAAAGACATTAAATTCAAGCCTCGCGTGTTGGTTATAAAACAAATGCGAGAATGCAGCCTGGCGCCGGCTTACATGAGGGACTCTTGGGCGTCTCACGAACCATCGTGCATAACGAATACACCAACTGGGGAATGAGAAGCCACATAAACTCGAGAAATCAAGACAAAATTGTACATTAAATAACTGAAAGCGAGATAATAAAAACGTTTCTCAACATTTCATTAATTTCTATTTTTGATAAATATGAAAAAAGAAAAACAGATTGGGGAATTTTGTGAATTCATTATTTACCTGGGGCTTTTAATTTAAAAAACAAAATAACATTGGCTGACCGGAATCATTGGCGGAGATGCAGGAGCCGGACAGTCGGGCTATGTGAGAAAAACAAGGCGTACAAGAACCCAACTGAGTACTCCACTGGACAGACACAAGGGAATGAGGAGCTAAATCGAGACAGCTACATCATTATGAGGCGTTCCTCCATGAGTTTCTCTTCCCTTTATTCTTTTATTTTCATGTTTTTTCGTTATTTCATGGCGCCTCGACGTTCATTCTGTCCATTTTATTTTCACTTGGATCTTTATCTTTGGGGAATTATTCATAATTCATATTTGGCTACTGGAAATTATTTTAACCGGTTCTGAGATGAGGCGAAACATTCGGCTGAAGCCATCTCCTCATTATATCTCTATTCAATTAATTTTTAATGGATATTCTAAAGTATTAACGTCTCTGCTAATTAATAGATTCATAGATTCTTCAATTAAACACTTCCCGCTAGAATTCAAAGATTATTTGAAAAGAAGCGACATTCTGAGGTCGATAATAAAGATAAATCTTGCTACTTACCGCACGAGTTTGGCTTTCTAGTTCATCCAGAGTGGAGCAGCGAGACGAATTGATCTAGTGGATTTGGCTGGCAGCACTGCCTAGGGAAAAAATGAATTCTGGGTAAAATAACGTGTACGACGCACCAAAATACTTTTGGAGCAAACTTTATAATTTAACGTTTTTCTCGATAACGTAAAAGATTATTAAAAAAATTATAATGAACTGTATTGATTGATAGGTTAAATATTATATTTGTGAAATAATATTATTATTATCTGAGTGGAATTGGATTTACGGAGCACGGTACACGGGTAAGCTATACTATACGGCCGTTTACACAAATCCCATTGGCTCCATTTGCAATTCACTTTCATCATTCGGTCGAATATAGACACTTATCATTAAATTTTGTTAAATTATTTTAGATTATATCGAGGGTTGCCTTTTGAAAATTTAGAAAAATGATCGATCTTACGGTCAAGACCTTGGATTCACAGAATCATGCCTTCTCGCTAAATGATGATGTAAGTAATGAAATTTCTACTGTCAATTGTGGTGATTCATCGGTTTATCATTCGTAATTTTTTTTTTCTCATACAGATCACTGTTAGACAATTCAAAGAACACATTGCGGATACTGTAAACATTCCAGCCGATCTCCAAAGACTCATATATTGTGGACGTGTACTCCAAGATGAAAAAAATCTCAATGACTATGGTAAGGATTTTTTGGAAACGATTTTTAAGAATATTGACCTAATTGAAATTAATTTCTCTTCAAGATGTAAATGGCAAAGTAATTCACCTTGTCCAACGTGCGCCACCGTCGATACATCAAAGACCCACTAATGCAAGTCCGAATCAATCCCACAACCATGGCCCGAGCGGTGATTGGCCATCAGGACCGAGGATACATTATCGCCAAACTCAATTTCACGGAAATCCAATGTACGTTGGCTCAGTCTCGATTCCTGCCGATGTACTTGAGGGTAATGCTGAGTGGCCTCTACCACAAATGAATAATTCCCTAACCAACAGCCACTTGAGTGTCATTCGCCGCATGTTGGACCAAGCAAATAGAGTAATTGATCGCTTGGGAGATCCGACAGCTAGTACTTCTCCTGAAACAACAGCTGCCCCTGCAGAAACTAGTGAGGCTTCAGCATCCTCAGTGCCAGAGAATATTCCAGAGCAGGAAGAGCCTCCACAAGAGCCAGAACCTGTCCCCGGATCCAGTACAGAGACAAACGAGGGGCTGGTACCTCGTCAACTCGCTGAACTTCTCGAGAAACTCTTGACAACTCAGGATCGCCTGAGGCCTTACATAAGAGATCACATTCTCGCATCAACCTCCTCAACATCTGAAGAGAATCAGCGTATCATGGACGGTGTCTCCGAGTGCCTCCACTTTCTTGCTCACGCTCAGCATGCCCTCAGTGACATTAGCATCGACATGCAACAATCTCCACCCAGAACAATCCGCTGTCGTCCAATGATCATTCAGCCATCAGCAATTCTTCAAGCTGGACTGCCAATACAGGTCGAGGCTCACATAAGTCTACACGGACAGGGTGAAAACAGTGGAAGTGACACACCAACACCTCCAGCACAGCCACAGCCACAGCCACAACCACAACCACAGCCTAATGCAGCAACAGCCCCTGCGGCAAATGAAACTCCAGAACGTCCCCGTCCGGAACGTCCTGCTGATCAGCGTCAATCAGACTCACCCTTTGGACAAGTCTTCAATTTCCCAAATAACGTAGAAGTCGTAATGGAGATGGGCCCACAAGCTCCACGTGTCTGGAGTTTCTCTAGTAGTGATCAGCCTCAAGGAAATAACAACAACAATGTTAATCATCAGAATAATAATAATAATAACACTACCAATGCAAATAATAATAATGCAGGTGGTGCTGGAGCAAGTGGATTCTCCTGGGGATCAGCACCATCCCCTGACATTATTAGGAACCTAATGCAGGCAGTAGCTGGATACATGGCTCAGACTGGTGTACCAATGCCAGCCCCAGCTACAACTGTTTCCTCCACAACGGCAACAACTACGTCATCATCCAGCCCAAATGGTGGGTGTATTCGTTATCGGGGAACGAGAATCGTTGCAGTTGGTGAATCAGCAAGCTCCCAACCACGTGCTAATACAGATACACACCCAACAACATCAACGCAAACACGCACAACAGCAAGAACCCACGTGTTTCATCAGCATGCTCAAGCCTTGGGCGTTGGTGTTGCTCATAGTCTTGATTTCGATCCATTCTTGGCCTGCAATTCCCAGCACATACGTCGTCAGCAGGCACAAACCAGCACAGCTGCATCAACACAGACTGGGCAAGCCAATGCAGCAAGTGATGCTTCCACACAAGCGCAAAGTGGAGCAACTCCTAGTGGTCCAAGATTTGCAACGATAACTGGAATTCAGATTGGCAACAATCGTCCGGCCAATGCTGGAGGTCCATCTTTGGCTCAGAGCCTCGCTGAGGCCGCGAGAGCCAGTAATCCAGATCAGCGTATCTCCTTCAACAACTACCTGCTAATTCATGGGATTTATTTGAATCCTGCCGTAGCTTTCGTGTATCCAGGCAGGCAGCTCACTGTACTCCAGAGGATTTATATTGTTCTATCAAATCTGTCTGTACCCGAGTGGTTCCGTATCGTTGCTGGTGATTTAACTCCATTGACACTGGAAGTTCAAGAGTCACTGCGTGCAACTCTTCGGGAGGCTTTTCCATCTGCCTCTGAAGAGAATCTACCGACTCTGGTTATCGAATCAATTATCCAAGAGCTGAGACCTTATCTAGATCGAACCCTAGATGGTGAAGACACTGTAGTTTTTGATACACCAGTTGCAATGCGAGAAACTATTGATGGGATACTTGAGATTCATTTGAGGAATATGTTGGCCTGTCTCTTTGCTACACATGGTAAGTCATCTGCCCAATTATGCAATAATTGTTTGACAAGGTAATTCATCCCTATGATTTTCCTTTAGATACAAATACTGCATTTGTCGAAGCAATGATGGAGCACATTCGGACACTTGCTAGCGATTTAATTGGATGCAGTCGCCTATCATTGAGAGGTGCTCAGGGTGCATTTGAGAGGGTCGTTGCTCGTTTCGCAGTAAGTAATTAAATTCATTCTCTCATGATTATGATGAAATCAAGAGAAATATTGGAGATATCTTTTTTTTTACGATTCCATTGGAAAGCTGAGGAAATTTCTATTCTTCCAGAGTCATATAACTCGTGGTATGCACGAGGTATTTCGTGAATGGATACTCGGGACAGTAGTAGAATGGATCTGCTTTCATTTTCGACGTATTCCATCTCCCGGGACTAATAGAATCCATAAGCTTCTTCGCCACAAAAGCCCTGCCAATGCCCCAACATCACAATCAGAACCAGCTGCGAGTAACACATCAGCGCCTCCACCTCAATCAACAGTTCAACCTGTAGTAGAGCCAATGGAGACCGATGCAGGACCTGATGCCCTGGATTTAGACGAAAATGAACAAGTACCCACAACATTCCCAGGACACGAGAATCTCCTGCCCGATTGGGTACCAATAATAGCACGCGATGGAGCAAGACAACGGAGGCAATTACAGCTCGAATTAGGAGCTAACAGTGTGACGACACTGAGCGATGCATATTTAGCTACGATGCCAAATAAACGGAGAAAGCTCGTGGAGCAACACAAGCCAACGCTTTTAGCAAGTCCAACTACAAGTAATTCAGTGATTCCAGCATCGATGGAGCGTTTGGTCAGAGAGAGTGTGGGACGCGTTGGAGTTGAGGAGGTTGATGGTGCTGCTGCTGCTGTAGCAGCTGATTCAACAGTTCGCAGTGCATTTGGACAGGCAATCAGAGAATGCCTGCATCCACATCGCTATCGAGCACCAGACTTTCCTGATCCTTTGAGATTCCCAAATGCCACGAAATTCTTTAGCGATGATGGACATGGTAAACAATAGGATTCACATATTTAAAATATTATTATTATTATTATTATTATATTATTATAACTTTTATGATATCAAAATTAAAGAATAAATTCATGATCTATTCTTTCTGTCACACTTATACATTGCATCTTCAAAGAGTTAATTATTACACACGTTTATACGTGAAAATTAAATTAATGTAACACTAATTGAGTTGTTTTCTTCATTTATTTAATTCCCATTGAATCCTGATTTTTTTTCGCAAGTAGTAATATGCCTAAATAGTCAAGCACAACGAAAATTCATCATTGAAGCAGTTAATGTATGAAAATTTGCAATTCTCGATAATTCGTGATAGTAAATTTCCGGAGAAAATAGTATATGAATAATTCCATCGATTTGAACGGTTGAAAAAAAAAATAATAATAAACGTGAATGTACTGGCAATAAAACCAAGTCCGGAACAAACGGGCATCATGCCAAAACAAATAATTCGTCGACCGGCAATTATTATTATAGCAGTGGTCGAAATTGGCGTCGAACTGGCGAGACATAAGCGCTCAAAACCTCACTGTGTGATATAAACCCCCATCGCACACGTTTATGGAAATACATGAAATCATTAGAGCATGGTGGATACATATGTGAGCATTCTCAATATTCTCATATAGCATGGCATTTATATGCGACAGGAAGTTACGCGTGGTCTATTAGTAAAATCGTTTCCAAACACCATTGCATTTTGAGTGTGCCTATAAAATTGCGAAATATTTGAGAGAGACAATGATTTTTAAATGCCTCTATATTAGCATACGCTATGAAAACATTTTCATTGTGATGTCGACACGTAGAGATAAGTGAATAAATAAGTCAATAACCGTGAAGTCAGTGGGAGTCAATATGAAAAATGAAAAAGAGCGAAGAAATGTCGCAGCAAAATGAGCATTAAAAAGAGGCGGGTCTTTAAGGAGTTGCCTGAAGCGCCGCCGAATGTTGGAAAACGAAAACACAAACTATCTTGTACTTGTTGTATTAATTGGCCGGACGTTAGAGGGGAGGAGAGGGAGGGACTTACCACGGCGTTGATGCATCGTGGATGCTCGGTCATGCTCGGTAGTGGTGATGCCGGTTGGCCGGTTGGAAGTTCGTGCCACGGAAACGCTCGTTTCATCCAGTCTTTTATTTTTCACAATTTTTGCCTCCTTGTCTTGCCTAGTGCTAGACTAATGGGTAAAAAGTTGTTTCTCTCTCTCCCTCTCTGGGCATTGGTACGGGAATGGGATTCACGCTATATCCATATACAAAGCGTAATAAAGGTCGGGACTTCCCCATAGTCCGCGCGGATTTACTGTGCGCATGTCAATTTAAAACTCAACCAGTGGTTGATTGGCAGAATTTTAGATAAACACAATGTCTATTGGTGTTTTTTTCAATAATGTTACGCCTCTTTATACCACTTGGGCGTGGGACTGAATTTTTCTGTACTCTTGTTGGTGGATTTCAGTTTATCCGAATTCTTATAGGTTTAAAAGTTGTAGAGAAGTGTATGGCTGAGGTATTTCCAAGTCCGTGCGGACTCGCCGAGGTTAAGATGCCTCGGCAATCAAGTAGAACCTTGGGGGCCAAGCAGGGGCGGTTATGGGTGGTTACGAAGCCAGTGAGGGGACAAGTGGGACAAGAGGAGAGTATGAAACACAAGTTGGCAAAGGAGAAAGGAGAGAAGGCAGCCATATTTAGAGAAGGAAATCAGTGAGGAGCGAAGATTTTTCGTTATTCCTCCTTTTTTTTTACTCATTATTTTTTCCATTTCTTTCCTCTCATCTTCAGGATTCTTTTTTGCGTATCCCGCTGATTTCGAGAGGGATAAGAGAGGAGAGAGGGGAGGAGTTTATCTCGCTTATTACTTGGCCAATGAAATCGATTGTATGTGACCGCAAGCATCTCCAATGAGGAATTAGTCATTTTTGTCAAAATTATTTTCATCCATTAGCACACTGAGACTTTTCAGGGGCTGACGCGACTATCACTTCTTAAATTGTAAAAATGCTTAAATACGCAGAGAGACAGAACAATTTCATTGGCTAAAGAATTTCAGATAAAAAGAATAAAATGTTGGAGGCTATCGGTGCCCTTTGGTTTGTTTCATTCCTCGAGAGCAGGTTTTTTTTCGAAGCTTCTCTTTTTACTGGAATGTTATGCCGAATATAAAACTCTCATGTGAATGTGTTGGCGTGTATATACGTTCTTTTATCCACCAAGATATAGCCCACTAGGCGTATCGGAAATATAACCTCCAGTTATGTGGGCTCTTTATATTCTCATATGCATGAGAGAATGCTGGTGTAGGTGCAGTATAATAGTTGTCTGGTGGATTTTACGGAGAAACGATAGGTTTGTCCTTTCTTGGGGCTCATTCCTTTATTTTCGCATGAATGAGAGCGTTGTAATTGAAATTGCTTTGAATTAAATTGATTAAGAGGCTTTTTTCGCGCGTTTCATTAAACGAAATGTACTTGCCGTGGGCTAACAGCCATTGCAAGTGAAAAAAGCTCGTCAGTGAATACTTTTGTGTATTTTCTGAGGAAAAATTCAAGAAAATAAAGCATATTTCATATATCCCACTGTATTTTCCCAACAAACAAAGAATATATTCCTCCGTAAAAGTATTTTGTAGTGAAAATCAACTGTAGAGAATATCTATTTAATAAAGAAGAGAAAAAAAGATGAAAAATGGCAAAGGAAAAAAAAAAAATGTAACCGGATACCCGGGTACCTGTTTAGACTGTTGGATGACGTGTGGCATACATTCACAAAGGCGCGTCATACGAGAGCCTGAGGGGAGCTTTTCGAGCATGCTTTTTGCCGTCATCGTGTGTGCGAATGGTAGCTCTCACAGTGAAGTATGCGGAGAGAGAGAGAGAGAGAGAGAGTGGAAAAAAAAGGGACAAGTGGTGGAAAAAAGCAAAAAAAGAAGTTTTGTGAATAAAAACTTTATGACAGGGGAGTGGGATCGAAGGAATAGAAGAGGTCGGATAAGAGCTTTTTCTGGATCTCGCCTCTTGCGGTAGGAGGTAACGACATTTTTTTCTTTTCTCCTGGGTGAAGAAATCTTTGAAATATGTTCTGTTTATTTTTAGTTATTGCAGTGGAATGAAGAGTGCAGCTTGAGATTGAGTTTTTTCAATGATTCCATTGAAAAGCTGGGGAAATTTCAGCTGGATAACATGTGCCCAATATTATTTTAACTCGAGACATTCCGACTCTTTTGATTCTATGTAAAAATATATAATCAATAAAATACTAAGTATATCTCGTAGTTGGAAACCGTGTTTTTATCATTAAAAAAAATTGAAAAGGCAACATTGATGAGTGTTGTTAGCAAGTGTCTGTAATTGGAAAGTGTGATTATCATAGTCATTCGAAGCGTGACATTAAATTATTTCCGTCATACCGGTTCTCTATCTGCACTCCAAACGATACACAGAAGCAACTAAGTGAGACAGAGAAAACGTAACAAGACGGTAATAAAACAGCCACTTCATAGTCATAACGTTCTTATATTTTTTTTCTCCCTCTTTTTAAATGATTTTATCATTTTTTCAAATCCGTAATAGAACACCCGAGCACACGTGAACACATGTACATGGGAAACACATGAAAAACACGAGGCTCATGTACTCTCATGCGATTCTTTTTAGCTGACATCAGTCATCATTTGGTATATGTCTTCCCTATGAATTTATCGCAGCAGATAATCCTGCCCTCGGGTATGAATCGATTGAGATTATGCTGTTGCACTGTTTTCCAATAATTCTTCGTATGTGTAACAACATACATGACTATCTTGTCATCAATTTTTATCAGAAATGTGTCACGATAAGTATCCCATAATTTTCTCAATTCCCTTGCTTCATTCTACAATTCTTTTGAACCTGACTTTCCATTGTCATGTGGCTGCTTCTACCTGAACCCTAAAATTTTCAAAGAAACTAGGATCCAGAAGATTCACAGTGTTTCTGTATTTCCAAGAATTCTGATTTATTCTGTCATTCATTTTTCCAAAATACACCTCGGCTTTTTCGAAAAATTATGAGCAACTTAATAGCGCTAGTAAGAGGAATAATATAACCAGTACATCAGCACGTGGTCTTGGGTTCTCCAGTTGACTCGGCGTGTCATGGTAGAAGCAGAAGGGGAAATGCCGAGAGCACTGGCTGCTCTTCGGCTCTGCTCGTGATTAGTTGATGCCCGACCGTTGTCGAGGTCGGTACGTTTCAATGCTCTTGATTTACGAAAATTATTACGTTATATCTAGCAATTAAAATTGCTAATGTCTTGGATATTTGTGCTATTTTGGATTAATAACCATTTTGGATTACACTGTGATTTAATTTGTGGCTAATGAATACTGTGATTGGTGACAATTGTTATGTGATATAATGAGAAATGTGCTATCCAAGTGTTCAATGGCTGAGTGATAAGAGTTTGTTTATTGTTTCGTGTATATTTAAATGTAAATTTTTGAGTTTATCAGAGTATTAAAAGTTTGATTGTGCATTAAATAGATAACTCGAGCTTTTAAATATTTAATTTGAATTATTTAAAATAATAAAAAACGTTATGTATCCGAGTGCTGGTATTAATGCAGCAGCTGTGGCTGCGGCAGCTGCTGCACGACACCCGGTAAGTCTTATCGTTTCACTCCTTTTTCTTCTCAAAATTCACGCAAATTCGTTTATCATTGAATTTATCCTGAGTATTGCCCTCGTTCCGGCATCGTTCCGCCAGAGAGAAAAAAAGCGTAATGTCATGAGGGCATTACAAGAGATCATCTGATACTCTTAATTACTGCATTTAATATGTTTGAATGATGTAATCCGCATAAATACTGTCGAAACTCTCTATCGAAGAAACATGATTTCCATTGAAGAATTATCATATGAAGATTTCCCATTATATTGCTCAATTATTTCCACTTGAAAACATAATGAAGTATCCAACATTGACCGGTACTTATTGACCAAGGTCAAGTTCCTGTCCTTAATGCATTGGCAATACATAGGCGCGTGTATGCGAGACAGAGAGAGGGAGAGAGAGAGAGAGAGAGGTGTCGACTGGCAGTGGATATGGACAGAGTGTGTGCAGCCGACAGAGACGATCAGAGCAAGTGTTAATTACATGTTTGCGGTGTCCGCGAGGATTACACGCTACAACCGAAACTATGAGACTACAGTACGGCTATTGCATGTTCAACTCCCCCTCTGTCTCCTCCCCTTTTCACTGGTAAACGCAGGTGCACTCGAACGACCATGCGTACATCGGACGACTGTCTGTCTCGCCAATGGATATACTAATATATTTTCATGATTTCGGGCTCGATTTAACAATGTTGAGTTAATTTTCATGATTATTGAGAGGGTTCGAGTGCATGAGCATTTTTTTATTTATGGCTTTTTCATCGTTTATCGAGTATAAACACTCTAGATAGAGATTAAATCCTTCAAAATCGTTATCTCTGACCTCGAGCACGAATAGATCGATGTAGATATGAGTGAATGAGGTTTTCGAGTATTTTGGGGAAAAATTTGGGACGGCTTTGGGAAGAACCTCAAGCTGCTGCGGTGGCCCTTGGTTACACGCTTGCCACAGTGAGCAACAGGCCAGCTGTGGCATTGAACAGGGACAAGTTTTGAGGAAGTGCAAGATGATGAGAAAATGATAAGAGGAAATTATGTTGATTTTCTCAGTTTTTCATCACTGGAATCATGAAGAAGAAAAAATAAAGCCCATGTGCCTGATTCAAAGATGCTTAATAATTTAAAATTGGAGGAGAATATTTAATTCTCGTTCTCACAGTCGACAAGTTATGTTTAACTGCATATTGGTTGAGTACAAAAGTCAAGGAAAAGTAGCATGTGGAAAGGTACTGTGAGAGGAAGCGAGCAAGGGAAATGTGAGCGGATCACGGGTACTCTGAGTGGTCACGGGATGAGGGAAGTTGTGGTTTTGCGGTCACTGCGGTTGCGGCAGCAAATTGAGATAGTTCGTAAACCGCTGCTATCCCGGCGAATCTCCAACGGTAATGGGTCAGAGATATTTCACGATATGGTTAAGTAGAGAATACTGGAGAAGACTGGAGATTAATTTATTTGTAAAAATAAAAGAAATTTTCAACTCTCTCTCAAATGGACGAGTGAATTTATGCGTTTCCGTTCAATTGTCAATTGCCTCTGTACTCAAGTGTCAGCCTAATGAATTATTAATGATTTTCTTTGTATTCCAGGGGCCACCACAACCGGGACAACCATTCAAGTTCACAGTTAGTGAATCATGCGATAGGATTAAGGAAGAATTCAATTTCCTTCAAGCTCAATATCACAAGTGAGTGATTCTCATAATATAGAATTTATAAATCCACAATTGTACATTTTTTTCTTTTTTTTTTTTGGTAATACGTGATAATACGATCAGCTGATAAGAATGTAGACAAAGCTGTTACCATGAGCTAGATAATGATGTTTTTTTCCCCAGCTTGATGTTATTTGAATTGATAAAATTTCTAGAATTTATAATGAGTCTTGGAATTAATCTTGTGTACTTTTAAAATGTCGTAAAAGCCATTTATTGAGCAATGATAGGATTTTTCAGTGGATAATTGTGATATTTTGTTGCAGTATGAAGCTCGAGTGCGAGAAACTTGCAACTGAGAAAATTGAAATACAGAGGCACTATGTTATGGTGAGAATATATATTATAATTTTCTTTTCAAGAGATAAAAATTCTTAAAATGTTCATTTTTTAAATTCTCCTCTTTATTGCAGTACTACGAAATGTCTTATGGACTCAACGTGGAGATGCACAAACAGGTGAGATAACTATCCATATAATCTTTGAAATAGTCTAGTTGTTAGTGGCTCTGATGGGGAATAATTGTGGCTATAATTTTCGAAAATGATTAAATGAAGGTAACAATGTGATTGTACTCACTGTATTTATGCATAATACCATGTAATAGGGAAGTCTGTAATAATGGAAAACTCGAGACAGTTCGTATGATTATTATATATTATATGCATGCACTTCAATGAGCTCGATGATTACGCTGAGTGAATAGTAATTTCGTTGGTGCATATATCATGTGAAGTACATGATGGCTTTTAGATGATCAAACAGGTTGGGAGGAATGAGGGATTAATTGCTGAAGAGTATTCAAGATTTTCTCGATAAACATAGCCCACATGAATATATATTTCTTTCGTTTATCAATCAATGACATGAACATTCAATTTCATATATATTGAAAATTAAACACTAATGGCCGATGCAGTGATAATATAACAGAATCCACTTATTAGATATGAATAACAAGCGAATGGCTTTTTCTGCTAATCAATATGCTACCGAAAGGATTTTAATGGCCACATTAATACGTCATTCCAGTTAATATCGAGTGATATTCAATAATTTAACAATTAATGGGTATATGGAGAAAATATATTGATGAAATATGTATGATTTTGTTCACAGACAGAGATATCAAAGAGACTGAATGCAATAATCGTTCAAATTCTGCCTTTTCTATCCCAAGAACATCAACAGCAAGTGTTAACAGCAGTGGACAGAGCGAAACAAGTCACAATGACAGAGTTAAATTCCATTGTTGGGGTAAATATTTGGTCAATTGTCTGATTTGTTGTTTAGAATTAGGCAAATCATTGCTATTAACTTTATTTGAATTTAATTAATTATTTGATTTGATACTGGGGTGGAATGAGCATGCTTTCTGTGTGTATGTGTCAGTTGGATGATTTTAATTATGTTCTACGGTGCGCAACAGTCGCACAAGCGTAGACAATAATAATTGTTAATCGATCCACGCTTGAATAACTAAAGGGGCGGCAAGAGGAGAGGGGAAAACAAGCAATCAAATGGGTAAAAGGGTGGGGGACGTAGAGAGAGAGAGAGCTATAGAGTACGGTAAAGTTTGATGAGAGTGAAGTGGATGCGAATGATGGGGGGTATCAGGCCGTAGCATTGAAATTCAGTAGTGCGCAGTATTCGACACCCCACTGTTCCCTCCCTCAAAACTCTCTGTAACCCACAGACTTAGTTCGTAGTGTGTATTACACACATAAGCGATGAAATTGGCATTCGAGTGTGGTCCCCGTATAATTGAGTTCTGAGTTGGTACTCCCTTGCGGTACGTATAAATTCTACTATATTGGGTGATGTTGGATGGATTTACCAGGGTGCCAGCCACGACATGAATAATTTTACACAGTTGCAATACATATCTATAGATTAATGTACATTGAACTTTGAGGCTCACTTGGCTTTCCAAACATGGAAAAATCAAAATTCTCCTCACCATTGTTTGTACAGAGCCATTCTATCCTTTCTAAATTTCATTGATTAGCCCAGCAATAAAGTGCCTGACACAAGAGAGATTAAACATTAGAATTTCTGAAAGCTCTTTCAGTGCCCAAAGTGGTTTGAAAGAATCCACACACCCACACACAAAGAAAACACGCCAAAGCCCACAGACATATATGTACAATTAGGGTGAATAGCGCTGGAGAAACGTGGAATATGAATAGAGTGAGAGATAGAGGGGGGGGGGAGAGTGTACAGGCGCAAAGGCGAGGCAAACAGACCGAAGCGTCGGAGGGCCATGAATATGTATTACTTGGTAAACAGGGGTTGAATCAATATTTCGTTTAATAACACCATGCACACACGAACATACAAAACCCAGGCTAGCACACACTGATGCTTGAATCTTCCTCCCTTTTCTATCCTTTGTGTCTGTTTCACTCGTGCTACTTCCTATCCTCCAACTGCTTTGGCATATAGTTAACCCTCACCCTCTGTACATTCAGGTCTGCCTGAAATTCTATCTTTTTCTCTTCCACTTTGGAGTCATGCTTTCACCGCCGATGCGCCGGATTATTCACGGCGCGTTAAACTTCGTTCGGGACTATTACCGTTCCGTTCTGTGAACAAAACTCCTGCTATCTCAGTCTTTATTCTTTTTTCTCTGCTGATGGTGCGATTTGAGTGATGATTTTTCACTGTATCTTTTATTCTCCCCTTCGAGATGAGACCCATAAAATCACAATATTTGGCCCTTTATCGGGAGAATATTAAAAACTAGTTTTGCTCTCTCTTCTTTGTAGCAACAGAGGCCTGATATCCCTAGGATTCTCCAACAGCTACACGGTCAACAATTACCACCGGGTGCTGCTATTGGGCCACATCCTGGTATTCCTGGACTTCCAGGACTTGGACCTGGCAGTGCACTTCCCGTCTCCACGTCCGCATCTGCGGCTCTTCTTGGTCTTGGGCTGAATCCAGCAGCGGCCACAACTCCCGGATCCACCGGGGCACATCCGCTTTCTATGCTGGGAAAGCCAGAGCTTCACAGAGGCCAACCGGATGATCTCAAGAGTAATGGCGGTGAGTTCATGTCATTTTTTATCTCGTTATTCTATCCCCCCAATGAGCTTTTTTTTTTTAAATGATTTCACACCGTTTTCCATTTCCATGGAGTACTTGTAGTAGAAAGGATCATACTGGGTGAATGACAACAATGCATATCAGTCTGTTTTTACAGCCGCATGATTTTTTATGAAATACTCCATGAATATGTATCACTTAATTTACATATATATTTTTCATGGTATAACACGTTGTGTTATTGATACGTTCACTCGTTGCATTACACACAACATTGAGCAATTGAAAACCAACAAAAAAACGTGAAAAATTCATGAAATATTCTGTTTTATTTCACTTGCAGGCTTGAGCTCAACAGAAGACCGACACGTAAGTGGAATTTTATTTAATACCAGCCATCTTAATTTCACTTTATACCTGAATGAAGAAATTGGAGTTTTATCCGGAAATTATGTACTCTTGAAAGGGGCACGAGAAACAATAGCCAACACTGTTTGAACAAAGACAGCCAGATATCGCGTATTATTATTCCTTTGATGTAGGAGTATATATAAATGTCACGTGCTACACCAAGTATACTTACCTACGATTTACGTTTTCGCGGTTTACTGCAGAGAGGAAATCAAAAGAGGCACGTCTTCTTAGAATATAAATGAAGGTAAAAACATTCGAAGCGAGAGTGCCGAGGAAGAAGAAGGTACTAAATGAAAAAAAAAAAAAGAGGGGCAGAAAGACGAGACTGAATGGAAGGCGAAGATGAGTCTTATAGGTATGGAGAGCCTGTAATCATCGTTGGACCGCGCAACACCCATCGACGCCCTCTCATTCTCTTCTCCCCATTTTGTTTTGTCCTTTTTATGCTTCACACAGATACGCATATATACTCCTTTGGTATATTGTTTCGTGCTCTCTCAGTCCCCCACGTTCTCTGTCAAGTAACTCTCATCTAGACACTCTTTTGTCTTGTTTCATTTCCTCTCGGCCTCATTCATCCGCTACTTGGTTTATGTCATGTGTTGCTTTCTATTATTCCAGAGAAGTTCGATATCACCCGGTGACAAGTACAGCAGACCCCGAACACCCCAGGATTCACACCACCCACATCACTCTCAGAATCACCACGATCACTCAATGCACATTAAGAAAATGAAGAAGGAGCAAGACAAAGATATTGGCCACAGCGATGGTGAGAAGAGTGATCAAGACTTGGTAGTTGATGATGCCAGTGAAGGGCCAACAAGTCCTGCAGTTAATGGCAGATCATCACCGCGAGAGAATGGTCTGGACAAGGTGTCCTCCATGAATTCAAGTATTCAAGTGAAAAAAGACCTACCACCACACTCGCCAAGAAGTGGCACCAGCAGCAATGCCAGTACACCATCGGCCAAGAAAATGGAGGAGCGCGAGAAGCCAACAACACCAATCTCAAAACCAATGACCCCAACATCAGCATCAGGAACAAAGTCAACTAGCTCCAAACTCTTACAGGGACCACCACCAACTGGTGTCGCTGGTGCCTATCCACCGCACTATCCCCCGGGGCCACTACCGCATCATATGCCACCCAGTGGACTTCATCCTCACGTCGACATGATGGGATACAATGGATATGGAGCACCCCGGGGACCTTCCTCGCTTCAGCAACTGTATGATCCCCATGGTGCCATGAGAGCACCCGCAGGCTCAATTGGAGTACCCGGTGGTAAACCGTTAGTATATCTATGAATTTTTTGCACTTACCCCTCCATAACATTGTCCCCTGATGATGAAATATTCGTTGTATTTTTTATAGTGCTTATAGTTTTCATGTACCGAGCGAAGGACAGATGCAGCCAGTTCCATTTCCACCTGATGCTCTCATTGGTCCTGGAATTCCTCGTCATGCTCGTCAGATTAACACTCTGACACATGGAGAGGTCGTGTGTGCTGTTACCATATCCAATCCAACCAAGTACGTTTACACTGGTGGAAAGGGTTGTGTTAAAGTCTGGGACATTGGACAAGGTGCTGGGGGCAGTGCAAAACCAGTTTCTCAATTGGACTGCCTGCAGCGGGACAACTACATCAGATCTGTGAAGCTTTTGCCTGATGGCAGAACTTTAATTGTCGGCGGTGAGGCCAGTCAGTTGAGTATTTGGGATTTGGCCAGTCCAACACCGAGAATCAAGGCAGAACTCACCTCATCAGCACCTGCCTGCTATGCACTTGCGATATCACCGGATTCAAAGGTCTGCTTCAGCTGCTGCAGCGATGGACACATTGCCGTTTGGGATTTACAGAATCAGACACTGGTTCGACAATTCCAGGGCCATACTGATGGGGCCTCCTGCATTGACATCTCAGCTGATGGCTCGAAATTGTGGACCGGTGGTCTCGATAACACTGTCAGATCCTGGGATCTCAGAGAGGGAAGACAACTTCAGCAGCACGACTTTACGTCTCAAATATTCTCTCTTGGCTATTGTCCAACAGGTGAATGGCTGGCTGTTGGCATGGAAAATTCAAATGTCGAGGTACTTCATGCGACAAAGCCCGACAAATATCAGCTTCATCTTCATGAATCTTGCGTACTCTCTTTGAAGTTTGCATCTTGCGGCAAGTGGTTCGTTTCAACTGGCAAAGATAATCTTCTTAATGCCTGGCGTACACCATACGGTGCTTCAATATTCCAGGTATTTGAAAATTCATATATATTCTTGGTTAATAATTCCGTTGAAATCCATGACATATCGATGTCATCAAAATTAAATTCACATTCAAAGTGGAATGGCATTAAGTGCACTTGTTTTCTCCTTGTGTAACTATGTCCTCGAGCGAGTGTTCATGTTTACATGCATGTATCCCACCCACATTGGGCGAGTGTGTTATCCATACACTGTATAACCAAACGAGAGAGAGTTACGTATGACATTGACAACATTTCTCCATTCCATTTGGTTGGGGAAAAATTTACAAACCAAGCTGCAACCCCGGTAGTCATATACATTTTCATCTGCATGGTGTAGAATAAAAATGCCAGTTGCAATTTCCCAAAAAAAAAAAAAAAGAAATAATGTTACAGTGAAACATTTGAGTGTACAAATATTTTCAATTCTATTTACCACTAAAATAATGATGAATTTTGACATTTCAGTCCAAGGAATCATCGTCCGTGTTGAGCTGTGACATTTCCGCTGATGACAAGTACATCGTTACCGGCTCAGGAGACAAGAAGGCCACTGTGTATGAGGTCATGTACTAACCAGGCTACACAATAACACATATATACATGTCTTGACACCTGTGTTAATACTGAATATTACGAAGCACTGAAGAACAGTATAATCCTACGTCCCATTGTCCTTATGTAAATATAGTTATTATTGTTATATTGCGAATTGTTGTTGTTGTTACTGTTATCGCTAGACGGTGCAGAGAGTATCGAGTAAAAGGATCAATAGAATGACTGGGAGATTGGACATTCTGATAGATCTAGATCGAGAGCAATTGAGTTATCTAATCAAAATTTCATTCGTGAGATTACTACATCCATGAAGATCATTAATTTTCATTTTATGAGAGGCAACTCGTGATAAATATCGTCATTGAAAAAGACCGATGAATTAATTCCCCGAGTGTGAATGAACACGAGAGAGAGAGAGAGAGAATTGTAATAATTAATGTGAGTTAAACTTTGTGTCTGGAAGCATGAGAAGGAAAAAAAAAGAATCGATCGTTACTTATGTACACTTTGTATATAATCGCGTTACACATCTGTCATATTTTTATACGGCTTCTCAAATTGAGCAATAAATTAATGAGTAAAGAGTTTCAGGAAAGATTATTGTAATTGTATATAACGAAGAAAAATATAGCTCCATGTTTTGTATTGTCATAGACACATGAGAGAGGAGTAATAAAGAGAAGTAAGAAAGATTTTTATATTCTGTGGTTGATTCGCTCTTTTTTTTTAAAACCCCTCCCACTAGCATTCTCATTGAAGCATGTTTACCGCCTAAAATTTCCTCAGCTTTCCAATGGAATCATCAGAAAAATTCCATCGCCAATATTTCGCCTGATTTCTCGTAATATACAATTTCAAAGTGGGGATACCCCTACATTAGTATTTCTCACGTTTCCTCGAGTGTATTATTGTTTCATTCTCAGCATTGAATGAATAAAAATACAGGTATGGAATTTGCGTGTTGAATATAATGTTGGTAAGTGTTTCAGAAACGTCCGGAGAAAGAGGCAGAGAAAACCACGAGGACGAAAACAATAAGAAGATTTTTCACAACTATGTAATTACCAACGCCGTGAAGGCATTCTTGTATTTCAATGAAACAAGAAAAAGACAACTGTTGCCTGCTATTATCATCATCAAGTACTACATTATTTTTTTTTATTATTATTTTCAAACCGATGAGTGTGACAGAGCGATTAAAAGGATCAATAGAAATGATTTTTAATATTCGTCTTCCGGTCTTTGATAATCAAGCGGAAACATAAATCATGTAAAACTGTTATGACTTAATGTTGTACAAGGAATTTCACACGTTCTGTGTGGGAGACGAAACGGATTAATGTAGGTGTATTTTATTCTCTCATAAAGGTGAGGGAATCACAGACTAAGCCCATCCAATTTTCCAAACTCCGATTTGTTCAAAACTGGTTTAGTCCTGATAGTTTCATCGAGTTATCTACATCACGCAAATAGCAAGGAAACACGCAACTTTACATCGTCTCTGAGTAATAATGAAGACGATATAAATACCTGGTGGAAAAGCCTCATAATTAACGAAATTTTCATGATATTTATGAATATTGAGCGTGAAGTATGCGATATATGCTGCGTTCACACATTCCATTCGTCCCGGCTGTGGTCTTACCGGTCGGCATATTGTGGCAGCGCTAGCAAATTAACAGGCACGCAAATGAGCGAGTTCACGCGAGCCGCTTTCGTGTTACCATTTATTTTCCTCCCTCCCTCTCTAGCCTACATTTACAATTCTCCCCTCGCGCTTTACAATTGGACACTAATAAACGCTCGTGCGCTCTGGCATTCTATTGAGTCGAAATTGAGTAGAAAAATAAATGAGCCAGCATTTGGAGAAATTAGACTGATAAGATGATGATATTTGGGAGGGGGATCTATAGCAGATCCTCTGAATCTGAGGGTGTAGGCGTTTGTGGTGTTCACAAGGGGGTTTTCAACACCCCACCCATTGACCGTGTGCACATTTCCAAAGTGGCGTCCAGGTAGAATGGCTGGAGGGGTGAGCGCACGCTCGTCGTTGGGTATACCAGTATGGGTTGGTGGTTATCCAGATAGCAGATAGCCCGGACGGTGGTCTCGTTTGCGGTTTGACCACCCTTGTGGTACTCCTGCACCCAAACCATTTCCCTAAAACCACTATACCACATCGTCCGCAGGCTCTGCACAATTCGTGCCGTTATATGGTCTCTCTTACTTGTTTCCCCTCCAATGTGTTATCATCAACACACTTGGCATGTTTGTCCCTCTGCAAAGTACCGGGTTCTTCAAGAAACAAATGTACCATCACATGTGTGTGTGTGTGTCCTCATGGATTATCCATTGGTATTGGAAATGTATTTACAGGAGGAAAAAAAAGGGTACTCGAAGGTGTGGTTCTTTTCCGCAAACGTAGGAGTAAATAAATGAAAAGATGAAAATATCAAAGGAGTCCTCCGCACTGGTGAATAGAAAAGAAAGTAACACAGAAAGCGGAAAGAAAGGAAGTGGATGGAAGATACATGAAATGGTTTATTCTTGTGGAGAAAGAGAGATAGTGCCTCGGGCGGCACTTGAGTAAGGAAAACGTGGTTGGAATGACATAGACGAGTATGGGGGGGAAAAAAAGAAGAGAGGTAAAAAAAAATAAGAGGGGCTCCAAGAGTGTGGAATGAGAAGTGGTAGGTGAGATAGCAGTGCTTCTATACCCTAGTGTGCTTCGACGACTACACATACGGTAGTCGCAGATCGGCGAGCCAGACAAGAGCCCAGGCAAGCAAAATGGAGGGCAGGCAAGCGTGGAATATAAAAGGAAGAGAATTCATATCTCGTCGGGGGATCTTGCTGCTTTGCCGCTGAAAGACTGTTTTCAAGGGGGGAGAAAAAGGGGGCCGGGCAGCAAGGGGAGGCAGAACATGACTGGGGATGGGTATAACGATGAACTCACTCTGTGTTGGAGTTGGTGCAAGTGGGAGGAAACTATGGGAATGGGTATTGAGTAAAGAAGGAGAATAACTCAGAGTCCGCGCGGACTCGGGAAATTTCATCCGCGAGTCTTCGTAGAGTATCAACCAATCCTGAAGCTCTATTGGTACTTCCCCCTGGTACACTAGCACCTCTTAAACGTTGTTGAACCTTGGATATTTCAAACCGTTGCACCACCCAAGGAGCAGGCCAGTTCTTTTGTCTATACGGGCTTGGCAGCCGTCAATGCGACGAGGATGCTGTGTGCACTCTCTTTTATGTTGTACGCGCAATGCGGGTCAGGGATATGCGAAACAACGTGTAGAAAAAAAAGAAAAGCATGAAGCGAGAACATTAGTGCACTCCCTCACGACAGGTGAAAGAATTGAATTGGGGGTAGTTTTTTTGAGATTTATCAATAAAATATAGATTTTTTCTCGAGTTGCGTATTTCTCATCCGAGATTATCAATATGAAAAAAAAATTCCTTACGTGCCAATTTTTTTACACTCCATTCAAGTGGCTATCTCTTTCACACAAGCTATCAGCTTGAAGAGGATTGAAGGCGACAAACGATTTCAATACAAGCACTCAGTGGAGGTGATAATCCATAGCTCCTCTTATCCCCTGCCTTGATATGCAAGACCTAAATGTATGACACATTGAAACGGCCTTTGCACATTACGTGGAACGAGTGCATGTGCCAAACATTGTGGGGGGGTATTATTCTCATGTGGAGGTCCCAGTGAGACCTCCACACACAGTAAAATGTCTCTATGTATTCCATCTCCATATAAGAGGATTGCGTGGGTTGTCAGTGAACACTGGAGTGAACGAGTTGGCCATTTGGAGTTTAGTGGCTGCATTGCCACTTCTCTCTGGCTCTTGTGCCTTTGTCCACCGTTTGGAACATTGTGGCTGGGAGTGATTCTAGGTGTGGGCAGTGGAGGAGAGTATGTGCTGTTGAGATCGTAACCACTGGACGATGATGATGGTCAGTCGGGCAAGTTGGTTGGTTCAGTGCTAATAAATGCCAGCTGTAATTTCCACAAGAAATTTAGCATTAATGCAGCTAATAGAAAGAAGAAGGAGGAGGATTGGTTGGTATCGATCCAGGGCCTACAGTTATAAGCTATTATCCATAGACAGGAGGAGATAACATTGCAGTCCATGACACTGAGGCTCTTTGGTGTGTACCGTTGGGTTTGGCGTAGGGTTAGAGTGGCAAGCGTCTACAGACATAGACAGTGTGGCTTTGGCCTCTACAGTACTGGTGCTCCTCTCATATGCATATCTGCACAGACCTTATATGAGCACAAATACAGTGAGAACACGTTTCAGGACGAAACAGTCGTAGCCGTCCATAACTGCAGTGCATTAAGACTGGGTTACGACAGTAAATTTTCACTACCGTGCGGATGTTCTAATGGCCGGGAATGCAGTTGGGTTTCACAGTGGCCTCCAACGTTGAGTAGTGGCACATGGTTTCAGTCTCACTTATTCGTGTATACATTCACTATGTAGATATAGCATGGAAGCGTTTACTTTCCTTGTTCAGTCACAGTGCCACTAACGCCTCTTCTCCTCTTGCCAGCACGAGTAAGTTGTTCGTGGTTATGCGGTGGCAATACCTATGCTACCACTATGCTGGATCCCTTTCGTATCGTCCAAAGCATCCCTACGCTCCCTCATCGTCTAGCAATTTAAATGTACGTATATATAGTTTTGGGGGCTTTTATCTGCCCGCAAAACTCTCGTATTTACATTAAATTTACAGTTGTCCGGGAATTCGCACATACTCCTTTGTTGCACCTGAATTCTATCCAGGCTATTGACGTATACGGAAATAGTCGTGTGATATTGGGAAAAAACGTTTTTCCTATAGCTGATGAGTGCCTGAACGAGGGACAAGAGGATTCTGTTCTTTAAGCTTCTTTTTCCCGGTCTTCCTCTTGCCCTCCCTCATTTCTGTTTGGTGAGGTTAAAGAGGGGACTCGTTTTGAAGCTCAAAAAGAGGAGAAGCGAAGGAAAAGCAGTATGTGGCCAATAGTTTTGCCTTCAGTCATGTGATAGTAGTGGTGTGAGAATATTTTCCCTCTTCGTTGTACAGTGAATTTGCCAGAGTCCGTGCGGACTGGAGGCGCAAGTGCCAGAGCATCGGGCAATGATAATGTGATAGGCTGGATCCTGTTTCGGATTGGCTCTTTTTAAAAGCATTTGATAGTGTACGTAGGAGAGAAGGCGGTCGTACTTAAGAACCACGAGAGTTTATTCGACAAGTTGAATAATGCTGAAATGCCATTGGCTGGCAAAAGTCCGCACGGACTTGTACCCCTGGTTCTTCAACAAGGAGAGCTGTATTAATCCCATGGTAAGGTCGTCGTCGGGGTGGAAAACGCTCAAATGGGGTGGTTTAACGCGAACCTCGGTGCCAGAAGGACTCATGAGCTTCGTCTACTTCTGTGTAGCTCTCTCTCTCTCTCTCTTTGACTTTATCGGGCTACCCTTATTCTTTCTCTCTCTCTCTTGTTGACTCGCACGAATTGACAAGAGCATGGCGACAGTGGGTGCCAGAGGGACATATTTCTGTTTCACTTTCCTCCCTCTTGTCTCCCACCCTCAGAAAAGCAACTCACTCCACTAACACTAACCCATGGTACCGAAACAACGTAACGACGAGCAAAATTAGGTAATTCGGGCTCATAATAATGCGAGCTCCGTCCGGTAATGAATCGGGGACCTCGGCAACGTGGAAATTAGGGGCTGCTGACCTCCCACCCTCTCTTGTTCACTCCTTTATACTACATTTCATTTTATATACATTTATGCATCACTTGTGTATATATTTTTATTAAATTCGAATATCCCCGGATTTTCCGAATCATCAGAGTTTCCCTTTCCTTTTTCCAGAGGATTTAAAAAAATGGATTTCAAATAGTTTTTATACAGTAATTGAGACATTTATATACATAGAAAAATGTGAAATTTCAACTTTAGCAATTACAATTTACATGGATAGTTTGTAATTTCACAGAATGTATATTTTCGTCAGATAACTTTGTAACTGTTAAACATAGACATTCTCAATTGTATACGAATTATCCAAAGCTCCGTGGGGTTTCTTTTATACCTCTCGTATTCCAATTGTGAATGAATCATAATTCACCATTTAGAACACGAAGGGACTTATCGTTCTCGTCCACTTCTTTTTCCACGAGAGATAGTTGAGTGAGAAAATCATGAGATGAAGATAGAGAATAGAGGAATTGAGGGGACGGATATAGCGTTATTAAATTGAAATCGATCGAGAAGTACGGTAGAAAGGATAACGAGCGGTACCAACAGGGTTCACGCAGAGAGGGTGAACGAGAAAACGTAGAGGGAAAAAGCAATTTCCCCGTTCAACCAAGAGAGAGTAAAAAAAATGAACGAGAAGAGAGCTCCGACGAAAAAAAAGGGGAAAAAAAAATCATCTGAACGACGGGAAAAGAGTTTGCACCCATAAAATATAAATGTAAAAAAGGAAAGGTACAGAGGAGCCCGGTTTGAGCACCCCTGGTACGTGTATGTGTCTACCAGGGAGTGTCTCGTCCTGTTTTTGTTCCCTTTTTCATCTCTTCTTGTTGCATACAAAGAGTTAAAGAGAGAAGGATAGAAAGGCTCTCCAAGCCAGATTACAATGTGCATGAGAGACAGGGCTCTCTATATGTACCACACTACCAAAGCCTTTTTCTCTCCACTACTACTGTTGTATCTGCCCTCTTTTGTTACATAACCCCTCTCTTGGGGCGGCGGTGTTCTCTCCATTCCCCATTTTTATCCTTCCCACTTTTTTTCCACGTCCCTTCCTGAATCTCATCCACCTTCTATCATCCCTTCCACAATTTTTCCCTGGTTGCGCCCCCAAAAAAAGTTTATCGCAAAATGGCTGCCTGTATTTACGTGATTCAGAGGCGGAGGTTTTTTTCCCACCACTGTGTGAAGAGCGAGAGAGGAGATGGGTGGCTGGGTGGCTGGGTGGTGCAGCCCCACAGAATACTCCAACTGCTGCGAGAGCTTCTGCATAATAAAACAGCCAGTGTTCGCCTCTGCATACTCTCCTGAATTTCCCCTTTTCTCCTGTATTTTTTATCCTCCTCCTCCTCCTCATCCACCTTTTTCCTCTATTTCTCTCTGTCTGTCCTCCAGTTACTCCAGTTATCGGTAAAGTTGGCGTTTATATACAATGTAAGAGAGTCTTTGCCGTCTTGTGGCATGATTTTCCAGTCTCTAGAATAATTTAATTCGATGACGTTGATATTACTGTAACAATGGCATACTCTAATCCTCACGTAATCTCCGAATGTGATTGCGATCCATCTCCAGCAATGTCGCATGAAAGCATCAGTTCCAATACTTGAGAGAGAGTAATCTCTCTCCTCTCTCTCTCTCTTCAGCATTTCGTCCAGGGGTCCATCGGTCACGAGGATTGAAATCAACAAACAAGCACTGGGAGCAATATCCCACTCGGTCAATATTTGCACGATGGTTAGTCGACTCGATTCTACTCCTCTCACTCTCAATCCACAGTTCTCCCCCTCCGTTTTATCCCCAAGCGATTTCCCCAGTCTTTGCTGAGACACCCGGAGGCTCTGGTTTGGATTAGAGAGAAACAACAGGAAGAGAGGGGAAAAATAAACGGCATTGCAAACGTGGCGTTTGCATTCACGTGTTTGCTGAACAACTCAAATATTTCGTGGCGCTGTGCTCCTCCTTCAACTTCTCATTTCCTTCCTCTACAACATCACCTGGTATTACTTGGTGTACGTTATATTTCCGAGTTTCTCACAAACACACACACACACACACAGGTTTATTTCTTTTCACCTTTTGCTCGATGGTAATGGGCAATTAAATGATGATTAAATGGCTAATGCCAAACAATGGAGAATTTGAATTCGATAGTGGTGCATAAAGTTATGCGAATGTATAAAGCATAAGGTAGTGGTGGTTTTTGGTGAGGTTGACTGAATTTTATCCGTAGAATTGAAATATTCATATGGCAGTAGTGGTGCAAGCAGAGGTCTGATATTGCATATAAGACGTATAGCTTACGTTAGAAATGCACGATTCTACGAGACTAGAGGAATGAGAGGGAGGGAGGAAGACGAAACTGAATTGGAAAGGGGTGGAATATAGTCGTTGGATTGCACATGTCATATGCGAGGAGTAGAAGCTCGTATGTACGTTGGATTTGCATGTTATTTCGAACTCTGAGACTTTGGGGACCCACAGACTTTGGCTGGAGAGAATGTAGACGTTCTCGTAGTGGTAGAGAGGGATTTTCATATGTGAAAGACGTAGGAATAGGGGTCATGGCCTGTCACCCTGCTCTCTGTGTATTCACGAATATGGCATATGAAGGCGCGTGTATTATGCATGAGGAGGTTGCACATAATGCCTGAAAATAGTTGGTCGTGTGCCAAGGGAATACTTTGGTGTGTTTGGCATCTATCCTCTTCATGGTAGTAGGTTATGTTTTGGAAGAATTCACGGGGCAGAGAGGTGAACAGAGGAAAATGGAAAAAAAAACGAGGGCTTTTTTCAGCTGCAGAGGGAGCATTTTGTCTTATTCCACGTATATGTTACGTGTTGACAGGGAAACTCGACGATTTACTTGAGCCCCGATGAAGTGCATACGCCCTGGGGATTTTAATGGTTATGGGGATTTTACAAAAGCTGGGACGAATAATATTTTTTCTCCGAAGAAAATTAAAGAAAAACACATGTGCGAGAGGATTAAACACTAAGATGATCCAAGAAGTGATTAAGATGATTCGGATGTACGAACGATGAGTTTAATCGTTCCCCTCGATTCGTAATTAAAGCCTTTCTAATTATTTATAAACATTGCTTTGGCCATGGAGGATAATGAACGTGTTTAGAGATGAGCAAAGATGAATAACGATTGGATATTTTGTATCAAAGTTGTCTTACAATTGGTTGGTTGAGTGGAACTACAGTATTTCAGTTGGCAGTCCGCACGGACTGGGTATTCTCTACTGCACTGGCGTCATCTTCTTTGGTCATATAACTCACTCTTTCTCATCTATCTTACTTTCACTTTACTTTTCGTGCATCGTTGAATTCAGCCCTACTGTGTGTAATCTGTAAATCCTCGATGGTGAAGAACTCAGAAATTCAGGAAGTTCCTTGAACGAAATCATCCTCTCCCCTTGCTCCCCTGTTTTTCTTAGCCTCTTCCTTCGATTCGAGTTTCTCCATCTTTCTGCTACAACTCACCCCATCCAATCCGTAACATACCCTCCACCACAGAGAGCCGAGCGACTGTCTCCTAAACTTCTTTTACCGCTTTTTTTTTTTACCCCTCCCCATCCTCCACTACTTGAAGCATTTCATTCTATACGTTCCTTATTCTGCCGTTTTTCTTGAATTCACTCGACAGCTAGTAAACCAGAAATATATTCAGAGAGAATATCTTTGCCGATGAAAGCCCTCGCTCCAGTGCCCAATATCGATTTGCTTTTAATCTGAGAGGAGTGTATATAGGAAAAAGAGATTTTCTCATGATGAAAGTTAGATGAGCGTATAACTGATGAAAAACCATGAATCTATTCCTCGTATTTCTCTCCTCCCATCTGTCTTCTCGTTTCCGTTCAATAACTCCTCCAGTGAGAAACTATAATTCCACTTGTTTTCCCTAATTTGTCATGATGTTTTCCTCGAGCATCAACAAACCTGAACCGAACCTGAACTATGTGCACAACATAACCGGCGAGATCCTTCAAGCCTAACGAAACGCTCATGTAGCACGTGCCAAATGCGTAATGGATCTGATCTGTCCAAGTTGATCATTGTCGGAGGTCTTGACATGTTAAAGTATTTGTTATCGGCCTCTCGAGGATCAGTTATCGACCGTAGCCGAGTAAATACCGACTGTCGCCGTGACTTAGTTGTTAGGGTCCCCGCGACCGAGTTAGAAATACATGGAAAGCGAGATGAATAACCTCACGGAAACGACCGATTGGAGCTCGTTAATACTAAGTTGACTCTCAAGACCGTAAACACAGGCAGAACACTTCAGATAATCACTGGAAATTCTTCTTTGTCTTGGGGTTTTTACGGGGCGATGAAAACCAGAGTGAGTAAGCTTCTTTCAACATGCCAATGGTCAACAGGCTATTAGATTTAATGGCATTTGACAGATTTTTCTCTCTCTCTCTCTCTCTCTCATTTGAATATGTCAAAATAATTATACAAGGAATACACAAAGTAGAGTCAAAAGTGGCGGATTGAAAGAGGAGACGGAATTGAAAGGAAAAAAAAAAAAAAAAAGGGGAGAAGAGTCGTTTCAGTCGGGCGACCACGAAGCCAATACTCGAGCAGGGTGAACGGGCAATAAACTTCAAACTAGCCCGACCGTCTATTCCCCTGCTGCTATATACCTATCTACAAGGCAACAGACGAGCTCAGCTCTGCCTGTACACATGGAAGCCAAAAGGTTTTCCGTTTGGCGAAAAAAAAAGGCAAAAAAGCCTCGAAGAAGTAAAGACCACCTTCGCGCGTTCGCGTGTTGTGTTGCAACCGTTGGGGTATACACTATCGAATTTCGATTCCAGTCCGTTGGCTACAGTCTTTCCTCTCTTCTCTTTTTTTTTCCCTCGAATGTTGGGTGAATTACTGTAGCTCGAATTTCCTAGTTAAAAAAAAACCAAGCAATCTTTCCTTGGTTTTTTTATTTCCATTATTCACGCTCATTTATCTTTATATTTTCTTCTCACGTTGAGCCACAAGACGATTCTCAATGTCAGAGATCAACAGTGGCAAAAAATTGAATGAAAACATCATGAAATAATACGTTATTTCATGTGAATTATTGTGAAAAGAATTGAGAATGAAGTGAAAAGGTTATATTTATTCATTTGTGTAATGCAACCCTCATCTAACATGTCGGTAGCTGATGGCTATGGGGATAAATACCGGAGGATAGGGAAAAGGTTACACACGATAAACGAGAAAATAGGGGAAGAGAAAGAAATACAGACACAAACACACATGGCTTGTTGTATATAGACGGAATGATTGAGATTACGAATCGAGAGGGTCGGTCCGGAGAAGTAAATTGGTAGGCTGACATGGGTTTTCGAGTCAGCCATTAGGGTATGGCTGGGCCAAGTGTTATTAAGTCACCGCTCGTTTTGCCCTGCAGTTATGAACGACCCCAGCGTGCCAAGAAATAATTATGATACTTACGGTTATGCGAAATGCTCGAACAAAAAATAAAATAAAAAGATGGAATTTGGCCCGAAAATTTATTTGTCTTCTCTCTCATTTATTTCTCACTTTTTCCCCCTCTCTCCATCTGGTTTCTTGCAGTAATACTTGGCCAACAAGAGACCGGTCGTTGGACAATTGTGTATAGTGGGGACGAAAAACGTAAAAAAAACACTACGAGACAGGTAATCGCCGCATGTCGTCGTAGATGTTTACACACTAAAGCCCGGGAGACGATGCAGGAGCAAAGGTAAAGGCGTCAGGGTGGCCATAGACACACATCACTGTCTCTTGACCGGTATCTCTACTTTGCTGAGTGCCTGCATTTAACACGACGGGGGTCACTCGAGTGTGAGAATTGTATAAGATTATACACATAAGGCAGAGTCACTCGGAATATTTCTGGTAGAATCGCTTAATCCGGAATTTTTATAATGGTCCAAGGCATGCATAATATAATAAAAAGACTCACCATTCTGCAATCCCTGGGCAGCTCATCTGAAACAAATAATTTTCATTGATTAGTAAAATTATAATTCAACGAGCCTCATCAGGAGAATCACTTAGATGCAGTTAATCATTTGGATTGACGTCACGCATCGAGTGAGATGCGATATGGTTGATCGCCCTGCCTAATGAATTCATTTCGATTATCGTGTTTAGCGTACGTTACCAACAGTAGATTATTACTAAATAGGCGAAGCAGAGAAGAGAATAGGAAGGAAACAGGGAAAGACCAAAACGGTTTGAGTATAAAATACATGCAAGCAAAAACGGATATCTCGCTCGTAATACTGGGACACGCCTGGTAACTCGACCGTAATATGGTATGAATAATAATGATAATGATGGTAATTGGTGTATGGTGGTTTGCTTCGTACAGATTTGCGTATATATTTACGCCTATATGGAGTAAACTTATTTCAATTATTTTCTTGGTTAACAAGAAAATTTATGCGAGTGAGAATAATTCTTTTGAATTTTCATGAAACTTTTGTGCAAGTATTTACATTGCTCTTTGCACTTAATATTTGTACTCTGTTTTGTGTGGAGTTATAAAAACGAATGAGAAAGGAAATAAGGAAGTGAATGCTCGTCTCACCCTAGCACGTATCTAATCTCAACTGCAGAGGGTGATTTCCTTCACTGGATGGATTTATTTAAGGGCGTGTTATTCCGAGGATGATACAATAGAGAAGCCGGTGACGAGGGGAAAAGCAGAGGAGAAAAAAAAATAGACAGAGGTTTATGGCCACCATCTGCGGGCAGTTTTGACCCCCCGGTGTGACGAAACATCGAATGTAGCGAAACAAGCTATGAGGGTGGGGATAAGGGGTAACTAAACTGCGGGTAGACTGGAGACAGTGGAGATCCCAGGCAAATCGACCGTTAAAAACTTCTAGGGGCGAGTAATTCCATTAGCGCTCCACGGTAGTCCCCAAGGGCACCGTAACGCTCGACCCAATCCCCCAAACTATATGGAAACCCCTGAGCTTTTCATCTTTCTCTCTCTGATGTCGAATGCTGCTGCTCACTGGGAATGCTACTCAAGGGGACGAAGAAGTGAGAGAGGTCTGGGGGACACATTTACCAGAAAAGCCGTAGAGTATTCGGATCATCTCAATTTGTCACCCCGTGTTGTGACCCCCCAGGACAAAAAAAAAAGGAAAGAAAGGAAGAAATTGTATTTCTACAGTGCCTTTTTCTTTTTAATTTCCACTCCCTACTTTATTATTCATTCGTCATTTTGGAATAAATTTCGGAGAGTGACTAGATTAAAAAGTTTTTACTCCTCTTGGATTATTAATTTAATTCCTTTTAAGAAGGAGAAGGAGAAGAAGAAGAAGGGAGAAGGACCGAAACTCGTGTATCCGTTTGTACATACCAGGACTGTTATAGCTAAAGTCATAAATCGTACGTCGTGTTAATTCCGTTGAACGTGCTACGTAGAGGCGGCAACGATACTACTGGTATTAACCTTTACATAATTCGGTAAATCAGTGAAGGGAAAGATAAATGAAAAAATAAGAGATAAAAATGATGGAAAAAAGAGGAGTTTAAAGAGAAAAAAAAAATGTGTGAAACAACTATCAACGTAATAACACACTTAAGAGAATCTCCGAACGAAAATTGTTGAGACATTTCAAGACATGTTATCTTGCGTCTTGATGAAAGCCTTTTTCGGTTAGCATGTAACCGTGAATCATCTCCTATCATGTGATTTGTGTTGTTGGTCGTTTTTCCAAATAAAACGAGAAAAGAATGTTATTTGAGAGAGAGAGACGAAAAGAAAAAAAAAGAAAAGAAAAACAGGAGAGAACAAATTTTGATCGTAGTGCTTTCTGTATACATTCTACAACGATGATATTACCCCCAAGGGGTGTTTCGCTACACAGATATACAACAGTGTGGTTGGAGCTATATATAATCCCCCAGACCTCTCTCTGCTTCTAGTTTCATTCGGAAATTCGATCTAGGTTAGAGGGAAGGACAAAAGCCGTGCTATCAGGTATCAGCAAACGAGATCGATTCACTTCGAATCTCAACTGTGACTGCCAGAACAGAACCCAGGGGCATATAGAGTTAATGCGACCAACATTACATGTACACAACACTTGAACGAGGAATTCCCCACTAAAGCCAGTGTTTACCGCTAAAGAGCGAGTACTTGGCAAGTACTCGTTTAATGGATTTTGAGTTGTGCAAATAATTCATAACTCTATGATTTCCAACAAAATCCTAAAATCCATGATATTTCAGATTTTTTTAGTTGCTGTAGAATAAAGCACTATTCACCTGTGTATGTGGTCTTGAAAAGTCGCCTTGGGTTGAGAGCATCGGTGCGGTTAGCCGCACAAACCACAGCGACTGGTTTCTAGAGCCTTCCTCACTCACGCCATTCTCGATTTATCCCATTCCAAGGGGTTCTTATCCTCTTCTTTATTCGCTCTCTCCTTTTCATCGGCATATCTCTCCTCTTGCCAAGCCATTTGCTTGCCTTTCTCTGTTTAGTTTCGCTTGCGCGCGCACCTTGGTTCTTTACTTCCACTCTTAATGCTACCTCTTTCCCTCGTTCGGCGTCGGTGAGCATCGAGTACTGGAGCGAGGACACGTATCTCTCCCACCCCAAAAAACTTACACGAACGTAGCAGGCAAACCGGCTGTGGCGACGGTGGCGGCAGCTCTCCGCATAACCACAGCCGACCAAGCGCAACCGACAGCTTCACCCAACACTCTCACACTTATATTACTCCCCACCTTTTCCTTCTTTTCTCGCTTATATCTTGTATATGTTTTCTGTTTTCCTATTATGTACCATCCTCCACACCGAGTCTATATACCAGGAGAACTTCTATGTACATCCTCTCGTCTTTTTCACCCACATGTACAACAGAATAAGACAAAGAGACTTAATGTCTGGCCTTTCTTCATGACTGTTGTGTTGAAGATAATCCCGTATATATCAGTCTCTCTCTCTCTCTGTATGGTACACCGCAAATAGTACTCTGCAACGTACAAAATTAATATTGAAAAATAATACCGAATAAACACAGTAGAAGAAAATAATAATAAAAGAAGAGAGGTATTATCACTTGGAAAATTTCATTTTATATATTCTCTGTTACTCACGTGTGTGGCTTGTGTGTATGTGGCACTGTCAGTTTGTAATGGCAGTTGAATATATTCTCTGTCCCTCTGTGTTCAGAGCAATCTTCCGTTCTCCATCGATATACACATATACACAAGAGAACTGGCAGTGTATATGTATATAGATGGCAGCTACGTTTCCGCGAAGCATGACAATGGGATTTTCTAATCCTCCTTGGATTAAGGGTTGAAAGGAGCACTATATATAAGTGTACCTGTATATGTGTGTTGGTGAGCCGAGGAGGTTGGGTTTGAGTCTCCAGGTAATGGGATCGACGTTTCGTTATGTTACTTTTCCATCCGCATCCCCCTGCCTCTCTCTCGCTCTCTATACGCTCGTTCTCTCGGGCTCGTCTCGGTTCGCTGGATCTGGTACCAAATACACACAATTCTACCTCTCTTTATCTCTCTCTTTCTCTTTTAGTTGCACGCTTGCTTTTTTCCTCATTTTAGCCCCCAAGCCTCCTCACTTCGTGTTTTTCCCCATGTAGCCCCCTATTTTTCATGTTTCACTGCGGCTTCGCGTAGCACCTTCATTTCGTTGAGTTTGTGCGCCTGTACAGCCAACACACCAGAGTCCGTGCGGACTCTATGGCCGACTGTCACTTGTTTTGTTAAGTTGAAGGAAAAATTTCGTAGTCGGATTGGACGAGCGTGCTGGCTCATTCGACTCTTCCTATAGAATGCTATGCCAGTGAGGTTTCTCATGGAAATATAACTGGCTAAGAGAGTAAGGAATGCACTGTGATTGGCTGAGGCGTAACAGAGTCCGCGTGGAGTTCCTTCACGGACGAGCGGACGATAGCGGCAATCAAGTAGGAAACTGCTTGGGACTGTGTGTAGCGTGATATTCACACAGAGAAAGGAGCGGGGCAAGGGGAGTAGACGAGAGAGGAAGAGGGGAGAAAAGTACTAACACACTGGGTGAGTGCCTTCAAGATCGTATGTACACATGCACACATTGAAAAACTACATACACACTTGTAAAGCGTGAACAGGAGATCCTATTCTACGTGCGGTACTCTCGTTTGCCATCTTTCCTTCTCTCCATCTCACTTGGCACTTTGGTGTTGCTGTCTGTATGTGCAGAGTTCTCTATAGGCTAAAAGGGGAAGGGGGAATTCGTCGTAGCGTCGTATAGACGTCGTAGTCGTTGTCGGCAGGGGGTGAAGGACGGCACTAGGATAGAGGGCCAAGGGGGAAAAGAGCAGAACTGATGTATAGTAGATAGGGGGTTGAGAAAACGAGTAGAGGCGCCATATTTGTGGCGGTGTAGAAAGTGGAGGGAAATCACGAGTACCGGAGAGACTACGACGACTCTACCGACGATGAGAGCGACGAGAAAAGAGTATACGGACGTCCGCGTCACACTTGTGACGGCCATTTTGCGCAAAAACTTTCGATTTGTTTGCTAAAGCCCGTCGTACTACCCTCCCTCCCTTTTTTTTCACATTTCAGCCGATCGTCCAACTAATACCTGCATATGTTCCGTTCTCACTCTACTGTATATTTTCCCTTTTTCATATTTCTTTTTTTTTTCTCTCTTTTTCATTTCACTTCTATTTCACATTCACTACTCTCCTCCTCCTCCTCCCTCTCGTGATATTTTCTCGTTTCGCATGACCGCATGGATACTGGTCATTGGTAGCGAAAGAATATTCCTTTTTTTTCTCTCTCTCTCTCTCTCTCTTTCCCAAAAATTTTTCGTACTACAAAAAAGAATAAAAATGCTATGGTGTCTATATCGCCTGTCGTAAATAAAAATTCGTTTGTACAAGTATTTTTCTCCTCTGCTTTTCCCCCCGTTTACTCCCGGTAAAAACAACAGGAGCAAAAAAAATAACTGGTGTTATATCGATCGATTTTCATTGCAATAACAGACGGCACGATATGTTTTCCACTTTTTCATCTGTACATGTTATACAATTTTCAGATGTGTATGTTCATAACATAATACACCACCCCACATATATATATACATATAATATATATATATATATATATGTGTGTGGAGAGAGTGAGTCCCCCTGTTTTTGCGTGCATGGAATCGTTCGATTGACGAATAAATAGCTGAGTATTATGGGCGAACGAATCGAATAACATGTAACTTACGATTGGGACATTATCAAGTTATCCGTTCATCGCCGCGCCAAACCGTTACCAACAGATTTGTCGGCACGATAACCACTGTGTCGCACTCTCTCTCTCTCTTTTTCTCTCCCTCACCAGTTAACACAGGGAGGGGCTGGCCAATGCTTCAGGCGGTCATGAAATCCACTAGTTTTCCATTCAATTCTATTGATCACGTTCCACTGATGACTATAAATACTCTTCTCATGTTTGCACTGAAAAAGAAGGGGGAATTAAAAATAAAAATATCCAGGAGAGAGAGAGAGAGAAAGAAAAATATTGTTATTACCTTTGTGTCGTTCCAATCGACTCGCCTACGAATGCTGCAGTAGAGAGAGAATAATAAAAAAAAAAACAAACCAATAAAGTCTACAGTCACGTAAACGTAGCCATCAACGTTAAGCGTACGGCCAAAGTCCTTATCTGGCCTCAATTAGACCGACGTGTCGTGATTTCCCGTGTCCTGTTCACCCTCTTTTACTCCCTCTGCTCACTGCACCCCCTCTTTCTCTCGAACGTAAGCCCTTCGGGGTCATTCACGTAACTAATCGCAATAATTGTAAAGGAGCTATCGTACCGGTTAATGCGCTGGGTGAAACGTCGTTCTAGTGTCATATATACAGCAGTGTTGGTTTGTGAAAATTGGTAGTGGAGCGGCGAGGAGAGGGGAGCGAACTGTGTGGTAGTACCCCGTGCGCCCGCTGGTGAGGCGCTGAGCGGAGAGCGCTATCCCCACTACTCGGGCAATCGTCAGTTGTTTCGAGGCTCTCGGCGTGGTACGAGCGTTCGCTGCTGTTTCCTCAATAATTTAGTGTCGTGTGTTTCAAGTGAGTGAATTAAAAATGTATAATCACATCACTTAATAGTCATTGATTATTCACAATTATTTAATAGCTATTGAAACATGTGTGCTTTAAAAACGTGAGTTGATTAATTAAAATAAAGAAAATTCGATTATTCCGTGTGTACTGTCTCGCTCGTTGACTGCCGGATAAAAATACACACACTCACAAATACATACTGAGAATTACAGGCTTCTCCAAAACTCATGGATTATTATTTATTTAATTTGATTATTGAAAATTTTTAATAACGTGCTTGATATTAACGGTGAATATATATTTATTTTCTATGTTTTTATTGAGTATCTGAATTATTTTAACACAAGAGAAGGAGACAAGAAGAGCGTCTATCTACGTCTCTCTTGCACTCGTCCAACGAGTTGGCGTGACTCTGTTTTATCGATTGAGTGCCATACATAAAAACCGTTTATTTCTCGTGTTGAAGAGTCGTTATATACTGGTAAATTTGTGCCTCTTTTGTGTGTTACCTATCCATTAACAACAATAATAATTTAATGATAAAAATAAATTAATTGAATAGACGAATAAAAGGCTAATTAAATAGTATAAAACACGTTTGGTATTGAGTGATTTTGCCACAACGGAGGTTATAGTACCAGGAATAAAAACGAATGGCGGGCGTTTTGGTGTCTACGAGTAAAGTAGTGGCGGGTTATTCAAAATTAATTAATAAAACTGTAAATTAATGTGTTTATCTGTAAATGTGATAATAATTTCAATTAATAAGTTACAAATTTGTTTGTGATACGTTGGAAAGTGATATACATGTGTCAGTGTCAGGCGGAATGTCTATTATACTGGATGACTCGTGAAAGTGCCGAAGCATTAATAATTTAAAATAAAGTAAAAGGATATAATTGGAGATAAAAAGGCCATCGAACTGGACGTTTTGGAAAACGCAGAGAGATGTATCCAAGTGCTGGAATAAATGCTGCTGCTGTTGCTGCGGCTGCAGCCGCAAGGCATCCGGTGAGTTTATTTTAAATTTTAATAAATTATTCAGCTCCAAAATTATTTGTCTTTCCGATAAAACCATGAATTTATTACACTTTTGTTTGCTCTGAGAGATACATTAGTTTCTCAATTTCTCATGATACTTGAATTTTACGTATATACAATGGCAATGTAGAAGTGAACACGTGTGTCGATGGGATAGTGAGGGCACTTAGTACGTATTTGCTCAGTTCAGTCTAATGCCACTTCCATTTGATCAACGCTATGTACGTGGCAACGATGAGAGAGAGAGAGGGTGAATTGTGGAGGGAGTCGTGTAGAGTGTGCTAATTTCGATACAAAATCCTCGCCCCCTTGAACGCGCGTATAATGGCGAGCGTCGGGTGGCAAGTACTCAATGGAGTGCCTATACGTTGAGCAGTAGGACACGTGTCCCATATCTCCATCTCTCTCTCTCTCTTATTTCTGTAAGCACGTGCTCTCTCTCTCTCTCTTTGGATTTTCCCCTTCTCGTGTGTGTTGGTGATTCGAGATATGCAGAGGCGTGCGTTTCCATTTGCAATTGTGCTCTTTCAATTTTCCAATTTTCTCGAGGACATACAAATTTTTTAATCATCAAGGAGAGCCTGCACATTTTTTTTCCATCCCCCTATCTTTTACACTAAAGAACAACTGTCCAAGACTGCAAAAACTTTATGTCTCACATTAGTGGCTCAACTTACTGCTCTATACTTTTTATATCTCTCTCGCTTGCTCAATTTACTGGGAACTTTTATAAACTTTCGTTTCTCTAAAAAAAGAATTTAATGTTGGTTGTTGGTTAAAAAAAAGAAAAGAGGAGAAAGAGGGATAAAAAAAAAGGCGGTAATATAAGCTTGTTTATGCTGATTTGTGCAGAGTGGGACATTTGACTCTTTGGGACTCAGTCGACCGGATATGACGCGTTGATAGGGCGGCGTCGAGTGTCACATAAAAAAATAAAGGAAAAAAGAGGGGAAAAATGAGCCGCAGAGAACGTTATGATGAGGATGGGCTGACAATGACGTTCGAGGTTATGTGTATTATGAGACCAAAGCTAAATGAAAAGAGAAAAAAAGTCACCCTCCTATATAATGCTTCCCCTATTGGTGGGGCTAAAATCCTCAGGCCCTGGTGTGGGGCTAGCGTGTACAGTAGTTGAGTAGGTGTACGGGTATTAGGTGGCCATTACGGAAACAGGGGGAAGAATCGTCCCTCGTTTACTCGCACGGGTCAAAATCTCCTCTCTTATTACTCCCCCTCCATTCTCTCTTTATGCTATACCACTTATTTTTTTTATCTCTGTCTCTTGTATTTAATTTTTCTTCCCACTCTGAAAGCCCCAGTGTAAATATTGATACTTTTAATCGGTCGGTTTAGAAAACCCACCACGAAACAAGACGTATTTAAACGTCGACACAAATGTATACACAGCTGAATATGAATAATTTGAAGTATTCGTAATACGACAAAAGTTTACACAATTCTGATGAAATAAATTTTTTTTTACTCACATATGAGAATGTAGAATGAGCAGATACAAATTTTTCAATTTGAAAATGTTAAAAAGTCAGTTTAAATATTTACTGGAAAGCCTCCATTTATAAAATGAGTAAAATCAAGTGCATTGATTTTGTTGAATGAAAGAGCACCCCTGAAATTCTTAAATTGAATGTGAATTAAAGAGAAACGCCTACCGGCATTGACAGCAGCCTTACGACTGCATAATAATAAAAATGAAATGGGATCCCTGTATTCTCGGTGAAAATAATCCGTAGAATGGACAACAATGGCCAGAAACGACCCCTCGAGCCTCCTGAAAATGTATTACTGTACCCTGAGGGTGCCTTAAATTGGTCTACTCCACTAGGGGACTGTATTCCTTTTCTCTCCCTCTAAACTCTCGAGCATCATCTTTTTTTTTCCCCCTCGTAAAAACAGCAGTGGTATATCTTCGATCTTTCCATCCCCTTCTCTTTTATTTTCATTCCCTTCACCGTATGTTTTCTTCTGCCTGTTCGAAAAATCCCAGGATCTTTTCCACTCAACTCTCTGTCCAAGAGGTCAGACAACATTTTCACTCCAATGATAATAATTTTTAGAAGAAGCGATAAAATCGTCCCAAATAAACTGTGTTGAGTAATGGAGAATATTGGAGACTAAAAATTTTAACCTTTTAAAATTAAACTGCTCGATTTATAAAGCCCCACATTGACATTTGACATTTTTTTTTTCCTCTTCCGTTGGAGTTTTTTTTTTTTCTTTAATTTCTTCACTTCTATTCAGAATGATTGCTCAATTCAATGTGTGACTATATGTGAGAAATTAGTAGTTGAACAGAATAAGTTCAACTGTGTGCTAAATAAAATGAAGCATCGAGTTATTTACGCCACGAAGGCGTAAATATTTCCCGCATACATAACAGTATGCTAGTATTTGTGAGAAATAGAGAAAACATTTCTGTATTCCCGTGCGTTTCGTGTCATCGTTAATCTGCGATAACTACATTGCTTTTTTTTGCAAAAAAGACTCGTGTTTATGTTTTATTTGGCCGCTTTTTTTTTGTCTCCAATTCATGAGAACATTGAGGAAGAAAAAAAAAAGAAGAGAATAGAAAGTTGTCGAGGCTGGTTTGTCCATGGAATGATGGAATGGCACTAATTGGCATTAGGGCTGGCAGTTTTGCTGTATTCCAAAGGCCCTAAACGATCAGCTCCTTTCATTCTCTCTCCTTTTGAGGGTCAATTCACTCAGTAACAAATACACTCTCAAGGTAGTTTATTCTCGGGTAAATTATTTACACAACTCCATAAATTCATTCCACATTTCTACAGTCAATGGCGCACGTTATTTCAAATAACGAATAGAATTCATAATTTTGTAAAAACAAAACGGATTTCACCAATGGCAAATATACTGTGGAATTTCAGAGCACAACATTTACTCGCGTTTTTAATAATAATATTCACCCATGGATATTTCGTTTGAAGAAAAAATACGACGTATGCTCAAATATTTGACACTCCCTGAATATTTAATCGTTTCTTCAACTTGAATAACTGGTATAGTACGTAGTTTGCTCTGAAAATGAATTCAATAACATGAACGTAACTTTTTTTTAGACTTTGTAATCGTTTACAATGCAAACAAATGTTAACTGTGGAAAAACATTTTTATTCATTTATGCCGCAATTATTTTTTGGTTTCACAATTTTTCTTTCAACATGACATTCAATGCAGTGCTCTATTTTTCCCAATAAAAGCCTTTTTTCCTATTTTTTAATTACTCGAATTCTCTAATTAAAAAAGAGGGGAAACAATTGAATAGGCGAACATATAATAAATTCATAATTACGATAAAATCAAAATAAATCAGGGATAATTTTCCATTGTATTCCGAATTAATAATGTAAAAAAAGGTAGAAATAATTCCCAAACGATTCCACTGAAATTCGCACATAACACTCTCATAATTTACCATAATTCCTTTTTATGCTAAATTATATATTCAAAGAAATGGAATGAATATTAACCGGCAACCCTGTAATTCCCATGAATTACTGTAACGTTAATTCGTCAGTCAATATTGTTCTCCGGCAACAATTCAAACCGTTTAAGTCTGAAACTGGTTGCCAGTCACGTGAAATAAAAATGAATGGAAAAAAAAACGAGAGAATTGAGAGGGGAAGAAAGATGGAAGGAAAAGAAGGAAAAAAATGAAAGGAGTTACAAGGCATAGCCTCAAGTTGCGGGATGTTCAACCGAATTAACATAAGAACGCGTGTGCAAACAGAATGAAGGCCCTCCGGGGTCTCCAACAGTAGAAGCTTCCAGTCTATACGAGGGATTCAAAGGCAAAACAAATAAGTCAGAGAGAGAGAGAGGGGTGGAAGGTGCGCGAGAACCGGGTGGAAACACGTGTCCCACACGAAGATAGTTAATTACTCGTTTGCAACGTGATGGTGTGAGTTTGATGGGAGGAGACTGCTTCTAATTTACTTTGTGTAAGAGCGACTGAGACAGATGCAAGGGACTATTGTGAATTTACGTGCGTGCATGTGGATCATGTGAAAAGCCGAAAAAAATTTCAATGTAACCATTTCATTTCACTCTATCCCCCTGGTAATTCAGCATCTATGAATTAACCTCCCCATGACTAAATTCTTTGGCTCAATTTGATGTGCCATGCACGCTTCGCACCTCAGTTACTTCACTCCCCATTCCCATAACGAAAAGGGTGACACCCTGTGGTGGTAACGAAATCCTGTCACACGATCCAACAGATGCTCAATTATATATATGTATTTTTCTTTTTTATTGAAGTCAAGCTGCTTCATGGCAGACAATTAAATTTTTTCCAACGATTGAGAACCAACTCATTGTCATTATTTCAAAGGGAAATTAAACTTTGTTGTCATGCAAATTGTTATTGGAGATTATATTTCCAATTTATACTGCACTTTTGTGCAGTATAATTTACTCAATTTTTTTTTTCCCTTTTTTTCATCTACAATATTGAGCAAATGGAAATGAAGGAGGAGGGCTTCTTCGTTTTTTTTTCTCCTCTGTTTTCACTCGCCTCTCGCATACATTTACAGGGGAAAATGAAATAGGATAGATACAGGAGTGCGAAAAGGCTCCAGGCAGACACGTAACGATGTAGATAACGAGATCTCTCTGGGTTTTTGTCCTCGAGGAGGGGAAAAAAAAGAGAATAGGGGCAAAGTGGTCGATGGATAGAGCATGAAAGAAAATAAAAGTATGGTTATCGGTAGTTGGGGCGAGGGTTTTGCTGTCACCTCCGAAAGAAAATTTCATTCTTTACCGCTTTCAAGAGTTCAGTCGATAGATGAAGAAAGATGTTATCAAACTCCTCCCAAGAGAAGTTTTGTTCAAACCCCTATCGAATTCCCCCGGACATTGTTCCAAAGTGTCTCATCTTCATCCACTCTCTCGCCGGTTTTTATAACTCGGATGATGGTAAAAACCTAATTTTATAGTTTGAGAGATATAAAATTGTTGAATTGGAAATTTATGCTGAGATTGCACTTGTTCCATTCAAGGTCTCTCATAATTGAGTGCAGTTTTTGAGCATTTCATGATCACTTGAAACAGTATATCATGAGAAATATTGGAGATGGAATTTTTCTGATGATTCCATTGGAAAGCTGAGGAAATTTTAGGCGGAAAACATGTGTCAGAATATTTTTTTTCAATTTTTTGAAAAGTCGATTTTTTTCACCCAGATTTGAAGGGGTTTACCTTGGGAAAAATGGAAAAAACAGTTTTTTGGCAATATCTCCGGTTCTAATTGCCGTAGCGCATTGGGGTTGGGCTCAAATTAAAGGTCTTATCGCCCTCCACATCTCCCCAAAAAATTATCGATTTTTATCGAAAATTACAAAAGTTACAAGCCATTTTATGAAAATCAATTTTTGGCCTATAACTTTTTTAATTTTCGATAAAAATCGATAATTTTTGGGGGAGATGTGGGGGGCGATAAGACCTTTAATTTAAGCGCAACCCCAATGCGCTACGACGAATAGAACCCGAGATATTGCCAAAAATGTGATTTTTTCAAATTTTTCCAAGGTAAACCCCTTCAAATCGGGGTGAAAAAAATCGAATTTTCAAAAAATTGAAAAAAAAAATATTTTGACACATGTTTTCCGCCTAAAATTTCCTCAGCTTTCCGATGGAATCATTAAAAATATAAAATGACCAACGCTTGGCCCATAAACTCCCCTTCCAACTCCATAATTCACCTCTCAACACATACAAAGTTGCGCTCGAGTGCTCAAACATTTAAATACCTGATAAAATAACCCCTCCCATATATATTCACATAACATCACATGACTCACATCACTCCCGAGTGTGAGATCCCTTCTATCCGATAATCATGCTCAGGGCAGTTTAACCGACACCGAGCAATTAAGGCGATAGGATCTCTCCTTCATTGCCCCTTCTCCCTCTCTCTCTCTCAATATGTCGTTTTCTCTTTTTATCCTCAAACTCCGTGCATGCTCTATTAGGAGCACGTGGGCGTGTTGCGATCACGCATATTGGAATTATAAACACACACATGTACACACAGCCAGTGTATAAATAAAGCAACGTCGCGTGATATTATATTAAAAGTGAAAATATGATGGCAACAATGTTGCACGTACCTTTTGAAATTTACAGCAGTAATTCGTAATGCGTATATGTGAGACCAATTAATTGCGTTGAACTTTGTCTAGATTTAATCATTTAATTTGGCAAAAATTCTTCATTAACATGTTAATTTAACTGAATTTCTTTTAATTTCGTCTCTTTCATTATATTGTTTAAATTTACAAAGTCGAGGTTATCCTTTGTATTAGCATAGTTTGTCCATTATAATTATACGGATTCGTGATATTAAATCATTTTCACATTGCCATTACTTTGATGTTTTGATTAGACATTAATTGGTAGTTTAGCATTAATGAGGTGGCTCATTTAATTTAACTGAGATTTCCTACACCTTCATTGTGACTATGGACAATTTGTTAATAATCATATTCATCATACGAATGAATCCATGATAATCCAGAAAATTCACAATCAATGTTTATTATAAAATCATCAATCAATGGATGTGTACTTAATTCTCAACAATTCTACATTACCCTGGAAAATTTGTCTATAATCAGTAAATATATTCAGCTTGTTACCGTTGATTGATATTCATCGTAAATCGTCATGAGCTTTAATCTGAATATTGGATTGCCTCCAATTATTTGATTTGGTGAATGAGGCGAAATAGAGGGCAAAATGCGGTGCAATCTTATGGACAAAAGAAATCATTGAATATGGGATAATTTGTAATAAAATATAATAATTAATTCCAAAATGATTTGAGAGAGTCAGTGGCAGTTGAGTTTATATGCTACTAAACCGTACTGTTACATCCTTTTCATGACACTGAAATGGCTAGAATGTCAGTCACGCGAAGAAGAGGTGTAATTACGGAGTAACTGGGGGAGTTAGGTAGTCGAGCTAAACGCTCTCTCTCTCCCGCACTGTCAGGCTTTACATTACAGTAATCGAGTAGCTCTTTGCCCTACGGGGGTAATAGAGAAACGCCCCAAAGGCACACAACCAGTTTCGCCACACCCCAATGATAAAACCCATGGCGTTAAAACCCGAAGGGATTAATGACAATAGTTTCACATTAAATTGAAATTTTCAACAAACACATGGGGAAATATATCATTAAAAAAAGTGGGGCATTTTCAATTTAATTAATTGCCACTCAAGTGCATACATGAACTTGGAATGGTGCATGAAGATTCCATCTTGGGTCAGTGTGGCTGGTGGCTTTTGGCTTGGTACAAGCTTGAATAGATGCACAGAAGAAACAAAGACAGAGAGAGTTGGGCATCGGTTGGTGTTGGTGAGCGGTTCGTAGCCGCAGGCCCGTCGCAGTTTTCGTGGTTCAACCAGAACCGCATGACTGGCTGCACTATATTGGTGCAAAGAGCTGATGAGAACTATAAGCAGGAGCTCAAGAGTCTACTTATTCAATTCACTTTAAATTACAGATTAATTTGTAAAGGGAAGACTTTTATTATTTTGTGGATTCTCGTGATAGAATTAATAAAAATGCTAACGGCAGTTGCGGTACTTGAGCGAAATACTGATTGACATGTCAACTGGTGCAATCATTATTGGAATTATAATGCAGAGATTGAAATGCGTGGGAAAAAATGATTTTTATTGTTGTACACCACTCGATTCATTCCTCCATATTTCTCCATCTCTCTCGCTCCGGACGTTTATGTGGTGTGATTCAACGACAATCGATTCGTTTTGGCACTCTAACCGTGCAGTCGGTACGTGCCACAACGAGCGGTTTAAAGCTTTTCATCATTAAATCGTGATGGCAAATTCCCCTGAATGCTTTTTACAATTGTTGTGGTTAGTCGATTATGCAATTTTCATTCACTTTAGATTATTTTAATAATCATATTTACACTGTGAATAACTTTGGTGCAAGACGTATTTTTTTGTGCATTAAAAATCACTTGAAACAATCCATCTTTCCTGATTTCTGTCTCTCCGCAGTGTTTGCACTAATGTAAATTTATTTTCAAAACATCCAACATAATCCGCTGTGTATTCACTGATTTTTTATCTCTCATTTATTTATTTTTCCTCTTTCTTTTTTTTTCAACATTTCAATTTACTTCATACTGTTCCCTACCGGTGTTTACACAAACCGCATTCGTTGCAGTATAAAACTATTTGCTTCTCTCCCTCTCGTCTCTGATACAAATAAAAAGCCCGCAAACGCACAAACGAGTATTGCGGTGGTGCATAAAATCATCGGGTATATACGTATATATATATATGTATTGGCTCGTTTCATACGCATATGTTGTTAGTTACTGTTACATTTTCACTGTGTATATGCCTGGGCTGAAAGCCAATAAATAAATTGGATTGGCCAGATCGGCTTTAGTGCGGGACAAATGGGATCAGAGTTTCTGCCGATCAGTGGAGAAGGCATTGCCTTTTATTTTGCAAATGCGTTATTTATTTTTTATCATCTCTCTATTGTATTAACCTCTTGCATTTGATAATCCAATTGTAAACATTATTTTCATGAATTCTGGGATTTTTTTTCATGTTACAGGGTCCACCGCAACCTGGACAGCCATTCAAATTCACCGTTACCGAGTCATGTGACCGCATTAAAGAAGAGTTCAACTTTCTTCAGGCCCAGTATCACAAGTAAGTTTTACCCCCTCCTAAAAAATAGACTTATCTGAGGAATAAATCGTAAATGATGAAGCTTAAAGGCTTCACTCCATTAATTTTATCTCATCGTTGAAATCTCGTAATTTTTAATAACGTAAGAATTTTATTGGAATTATTTGATGAGAAAGGCTCAACGAAAATATGTATTTTCGACGATGGTATTTTTTTTTTTTTTATCAGGGGCAAAATGGTGTAATGTATTTTGAGTGAATTCCATTCTGCCCCATGATAAGCAGTAAAGTGCAGTATAAATTGACATAAATTCTCTACTGGTTTTCAATTTACATAGAAAACTGAGAATATACCTCATGATAATTTGAAAAACGATACAAATTTTTATGACAACATGGTGAAGTGGAGCAGTAGAATTTATGACATATTTCAGTAGATAGTGAAGATGTTAGATACATAAAACGGTGGATAATATACGTTTGTTATTTTTCCCCTCGTGATTCACTATTACAGCTCTTTTTTTTTTGATAGAATACGATGAAGGTTTAATTGACATTATTCTCCATTGTGTACAGCCTAAAATTGGAGTGCGAGAAACTGGCCAGTGAAAAAATTGAGATACAGAGGCATTACGTGATGGTAAAATATTATTAAAAATTCCAATCAACACAAAATAATTAATCACAATACACAATTCATTCGCATTTCTAACTAAAAATCATACGCAATAATGTTTTAATTAACCACATAACAATAAATAGATTAATATGCACGTAAATTTGAATTAAAAGAAATGAACCACCGAAATGAGCGAAAGAAGGGTAGCGAAATAAGCGCCGAAATAAATTAAAAGAGAGTAGGGGAGGGGATGGCATAGGCAAATACATAACGAGAGTGATGAAACGTTGAGAAGGAGACAAGTATTAATTATAACCCCGCACGACATCGGCCGCCATGACGATCATTATCAATGTTTCCTGCGGCTGCACTAATTGTATGTTTTAATGGCTTGCTGTGCATACAATCCTCCCCTACCCTCACCCTCATTTTCTAACTATATACAATGCAGTATTTATGTATACACGAGGCCCAGAGGCGAGCGACTCAAAACTCAATCGTTCATCCAATGTGAAACTCAATTGAATTTTCATATTATTTTTATTAGTTAATAAAAATATCATCGTCGTCAAATGCGTTTAAATTTAATATCACTAATTTTCACATGAATTTCATTTGATTTTTAAAATGAAAAATGATTTATCAAAGCTTCTGAATGTCTGCCTGCACTTACCAATGTATAGCTTACACGTGCGTTTTCCTGCTTGTTCTGTACAGTATTAAATTGGAGCTGGAGAAACTCGCCCAGGAGAAAACTGAGATGCAACGCCACTACGTTATGGTGAGTTTATTAATTCAATAGATGGATGATTTTTATTAATTATTTTAATTACGTTTGGTAATTAATGTTGGTCGTAATGCAGAAAGTTTTCAATTTTTCTTTTCATTTGTGAGAGGACTCTTTTTATACACATGCGTATTTAATTGGCGGAAAAAAAGAAACAAATGATTTAACTGATTAATTTAATTGCACGGGAGTTCAATTAATTCGGGCTTTGAATTTTATCCTGAAAAGAGATGCAATGTCCAGTAAAAATTATGCAGTTCACGTGCATGATGAGGCAGTGCGTTGATTTGCGGAAAATATTATAGTAGAGAGCTTGAAATTATATATTTAAATTTTTCAAAGGAAATTATTGAATGTACTTTTTTGGATGGAAAGAAGGGGAACAGCAGTCACGGTTAAATTATCACGGGAAATCCTCGCCCACGAACTACGTTAATTAAAGACTAATTACGAACGGGAAAAGAGTAGCTAAGAGGGAGAAAAAGGTTTCAACTTCTTCCTCTCATTCTTTCCTTATTATTCCACGAGTTTTCATTTTAAATCCCTTGATAAACCCACTCGTTCACTTTCCCACTTTTCTCACCTCTCAATAATTATTTAATTCCTTAAAAATTTAATTCCAAAGATGCCTCGTAAACTACGAGTTTTACATGAATTTATCAAGAGACCATTTTCATAGAACATTAAATTCTCCACAAAAAAGGTCTCTTGATGATATTAATCCTTTTAAATGGTAGAAAAAATAAATCCCGATTGGAGATATTCAATTAAGAGTTATCACAATTCACATGTCTGTATAGAGCCTATAAAATAAAATAATAAAATTTAAAAAAGCGATTAATTTACGTCATTGCTTCCTGGACGAAAGTTGCCATAAAAGTTAAACGACGAACATTCCATGTAGACGTTTAAGACAGTCACTATCATTTATCGTTCTCTTCTCTGGGGGCACTTACCCATATATACACTAAACTCGGCATATATGTATATGCACTAATACTGAACGTTAAAACACCTAAGTTCGCGTCTAGTACTTGCGCCAATATATATATTGCGCACCGACCAGTCTCTTTATGATGCTCGTAAAAGACGTTTACAATGGTCGTTGGTACGGGATAACGTCGTGGACTACCGTGGTATTCGGAACGCTCGTTAAAGCCTCGTTCATCGTATGCGACGACGAGGTCGACTCGATAGTTGCCTGAGTTTTCTTCAATTTTTTCCTCTTCATCCAAGCAAAACCACACTGGAAAATATTTATTTCCCCCGCCCTTGTTTTTTTTTTTACGCTCGTAAAGTATATTTCTACGGCAGTAAACAAGTTTACTCTCTATTGCGTAATTTTAATAAATACATGTAATAATTTCGGCTTCTTCTTTCGCTCTTCGTGAATTTGGGGAAATGTGTGAGAATGACGTGTTTATAATTTAAGGTGCATGAGAGCTTCTGCATGAATCCATTTTTTTTTACACATCACAACACAAATATTAATAGCAATTCATTGGATTAACTGAATTTATTGAATTTATTCATTTTACAGTACTACGAAATGTCATATGGACTCAATGTGGAGATGCACAAACAGGTGAGCATTATGAATTAATTAAATTAATTATTTTTTTTCACCTGGAATCCATTATTTTGCGAGATATTGATGGAATAACCCACGTAAATCGGAACTCGAACCCGAGACCCTCCGATTACTCCACCCACAATGATTTCTGAACGGTTTAACTCATTTCCCTTTTATATTTCATTCTCCTCCATTCAATTCCATCTCAATTCACGAAGCACTGAAATTCCAACAACGTGCTGAGAATAATACTCCCATTTATTGAATATTTAGAGTACCCATTCCCCATTGTCGTATATTTTTCCGCTCCAGTGCCAACTTCGGTCAGATCGTAAATCGGAATTTAGAGAAATTGTCATCTGCTTTACATGAGGAATATTTTTCCACGAAATGGGAATGACTAAGAAATCAGAGCTCCTCTTTTTTACAACTCCACTTCTCCCTGTTTCTTTGCGTAAAAACGAGACAATTTATGGACATACACTAGTCCATTTGTAATGTCTTCCAAAGCACTACATCCTATCATATTTCTCCCTCGCAACAAAAAAATAATCTCGGAATCTGTAAATCCTCGCACGTCATTTAATGAAATAAAAGTGCACATTTTGAATCACATGCAATCTGTTTAAATAAACCCGTAAAAATTCGCCCTCGATTTTTGGTAAAACATTATTTGTATAGGTTTGAAACATTCGAAAATGATTAACGTGAATCCAACTGGATGAGGGGTTGAAAATATAAAAATAAACGGTTCACTCAACGTTGAATCTGACCCCTGAAAGAGGTGGAAAAACTGCCGGGGTTTGTCGAGCTGCGTCATCATTGTGAAAAGAGAAATGGTTTTTCGATATGTGTACCTCACTCACCCCCAAAAATGTGGGTAGACTGCAATGTGCAAAAAAAAAAAATGTTGGGGGAGTGAGGAGAGAATGGCAGTATAGATTGTGAATTGAAGGGGTGAAAATATATTTATATGAAACGAGAGAGGTACGAATCCGTAAAATTCACGCATGAGAAATATCGTCAACCACTGAAAATAATTCGATTTCGTTGTTTTGCCCCCCTTCGATATTCCCATTTATATTTTCCAATTTTCTCTTTCCCTCTTTTTCATCTGCTTTTCCAGTTACGAGTCTCTGGTTCACTCATTATCTATTCATTTATCCATTAAACGAACTCCCAGTATAGATATAACGTTGATCAATACCTCGCCAATTTCATTCAATTTATCTCTGCAAGCTTTTCTTTTTTTTCACCCCTCTTTTATTTCAATTTTTTCTTTCACTCTTTATTTATCCTAATTTTTTGGGTTTTTTTTCTACTCCGCTCAAGTGAGGGAACGAATGCATGGACAACGTGAAGAGATAGGCGGGTAGGAGATGAAAAAGAGGGGGTGGAAAATTGATGAGTGGAAGATAGAAATAAAAAAAAAAAAAAATAGGAGACGAGAGGAGGCGATATTGAAAAAATCGAGGTCCATTGATATATACCAAAGCGCCGAGACTAACTCACTTTATTTTTTTCCTTTTAAGCCAACCATTTGGCCCCCATATACCTTCTGCCTACTATCTACGTCCTTTCATCTATCTGCACAGATTTTTAGTCTTTCATTCGCTCAATATTTTATTGCACTAATTTTAATTACATTGATTCCAAGAGATACCCGCAACAAAATGCAAATTTAATCTCCAGGTGAATTTCATCTCCTCGTTCTCCTATATATCACCACTCCATAACCTCTCGTAGTTAACTCCCTCCAACTTTTACCCACATTTTCTCCATTGGTGTGCTCAAAACTGCCACAATCCTCCCAAGAGGAATATCTTTTTTATTGCCAACCGTTAGAGAGAACATTTCAGGTTCATACGTAGCCACCGTAGCTCCCCTGTTTTTATAGTCTTTGAGACTTTTATTACCAGTCCTTTTGCGGTATTGCGTGAGTTTGTATGTAGCTATGGCTCTCCCCTCGCTCTTCTCCTTTTTCTTTCCATTACAGTTTACAGTACGAAAAGGCCACCGGGGAGTCAATCCCTCGAGTTCTGTCGTTGGCTTTAATACGCCTCATTTACATGCAACCAGAGGGATACGACAGATACCCTAATGTGTACATAACCCCAGCACATACATAGTTAAAAGCGCTGCAATACAAACGAAGAGCTTCGTCTCGTTTCCACCTTACCTTTTTTTTTTTTCCCCCTTTTTTCCATCACTTTTATCGACTGTGTTATGCTAGCTATCAACAGCACCAGTGTACGTAACCGAGGGTCACGACCTCACTACTCGACTCTTTTTATTCTCACTTTTATCCACCTTTCGACGCCCAATGAGCTGTCGTTACATCACGTGACTGCCTCGGATTTTTATACGATAAAAAATAAATGCGCCAGAGACACAATGAGAGAGGGAGAGAAAGACTTTTGCCAGTCTCATCTCCAACCCTACGCACGGGCGTGACGCTAATTTGTGTTTTGCGGAGAGCCTCAGGGGATCCAAGTGCAAATGCGAGCAAGTGAAGAGAACAAGGGGTGTTTTGTACATAACATATATATGTGTGTCTACTTTGCCGAGAGCCATCTAGTCAACGGCACCTTGTTATGCGAGAACTGGTGAATGTCGGGGTTAATTACGTCCGCTCATACATTAAGTAGGTTCTCAGTGGACTACCCAAGTCGCTTTAAATTATGGCAAACTTTTGGATAACTTTGGGATAGCAGGAGCTTTTTTTCCTACCTACAAGAATTATTAGACTCGAGTATCACAGGATTAACAATGCAACCACGAGGATAATGATTCTAGTGAGGCCAGCAAGCCATCAGGTTTACACACCACATTCACCTACACAAATTCAACATGTTACCATGTCACAGTATCGAGAATTTCTAGTACAGAGTGAGGGTGAGTGAAAATGGAAGCGAGGGAGCGTGAGTAGGGGCACTAAAAGCGGAAAGCTCCCACAAGCCAGCCAATAATTGTCCCATGGGTGGATCACGCACGTGCGAGAGTCATGTATGCGTTAACATTGTCTCTCTCTCCCTCTGGCTCTGGCTGTACTATCGGAAAATCCAATTCTACCCAGTACTCTACGTCGGTGGCAAGTCCGATAATGTTTAGCGCAATCAGCGATAATGGCGGTGTATGGCGCGTTTAATCAAGGCAGTAGCCCGTTGCGGCTTGTGGTTTCAAGCCATGGCTACGGGTTGCATTGGCCAGTGTAAAGGAAAGGATGACCAAGCTAACAAGAGAGGAAAACCAGAGTGAGACAGAGGGATTAGAGCGAATGATAGTAGTAGTTGGTAGTAGAAAGCTTGGATATATCAGGTGAACTTAGTGGTCACCAGTGGCCTCGCATCGCCTCAACCAGAGAGTGGCCACTGGCTCTGCGAACACCACACCGCATTCACCTACACACTCAACTTGCCCACTGCATCACTGTATTGGTTAAGCCATCACCAACACACACACTGGCACTACCCAATGAACAAACTCTCGACTCTATCTCTTCTCTCTAATCTCTATTCCCAGTGGAGTTTCAACCTCTGGATTTGCATATCTGAGTTGTTGAGTTGGATTTCTGGAGATGATTGGACAATTTACCTTTTTCTTTTTTGCCCGATCACCTCTGTACTTGGTGGCTCAAGTGCTGATGTGGCACTTGCACAAGTGGAGGATCCAAACATGTCGATCTTTCTACGTCTGTCTCAGGTGCTTCGCCTCAAGTACCACTTACCCAACACCCTGGTCTTCTACGTCATTCACCTCTGTCTGTGCTACCACTTTACCTGAATTCTCATCTACATTACTCGTGAAGTCATTGAATGTCCTCGTATCTTCTCGTCCGCACGTTGCAATTGTACGTGCCATAAGATTACAACTGGCTCCTCTATGGAAATGACTTCCAAACCCACTTGTCCCTTTATAACCAAACTACCATGCTACTATATAGAACTCTAATACTCTAGTTTGCTCCAACGATCTCCGTCGTAGTCTCTTGCACATTGGCCCCAATAGAATTGGAATTGATTGAGCCTTGTTTACTCTGGAACCTCGGTACATAATAGCCCGATCCAAACGGGCCTCACCCTCAGAACCAGCGTTTCAATAATACTCTGTCTGTGTGTGTGTATGCCATCTACAACCATCTGTCTAGTCTGATATCTTACTCTACTCTCTCTCTCCCCCACCCACACAGTTTTCCTCGAAACTATCTCAGAGTCAATTTGCTCAAGCCAAAGGTAAATACAGAATAAACTGACCACGTGGGAAATTCAAATGATTTAAAGTAGCAATTTCACTATAGACACAATTGAAGAATATTCATGAGACTGAGGAACAAAAAGGCCTGAACTATAATAATTAATTTTTTAAAAAAAGTGGAATATGTACTACACAATTTGTAGCAATGCTTTTGATATCAAAAACAACCCTCATCGTAAAAATTCCAGAGGAATGGGAAGAGCAATAGTGTAATACCAACATTTGAAAAGCCCCCCGATGGGCTTGAATGAAATGAAAGGAGAAACATGGTAGGAATGAAGGATAAAAGAAGGGTTTTCTTTATACGTCTGGCGTGATTCGAGGCTAGCCAAAGAGAGTATCGGATTATTGGAGTATCGACGTTGTCTGAGTACAGTCAGCTAATAGGAAAATAAAGAAAAGACATGGATAAAGAATTGTAAAAGTAGAAACGATTCGTATTGGAAAACATTTGCACGTCAATGATTCAGGCTTAATTTCACTAGTTGAAAAGTGCCTGGAAACATTGTAACATTAAAATGCTTGGGGAAAAAAATTTCCTTTCCTTTCATTCGCTTCTTTATATATCTCATTCATTATTTTCTTGGTTACCTCCCGGGGAAAACTTGGAAACGCAATTACGTTTGCAGCTGCTCTCTCCACCCTCATTCTTATATATTTCCACAATTTTTCTGGTGCTATTGTCTTCCTCTAGTTGTCTCTTCAGCTTACATTTTCTTTTATGAACAATACAGATTCTCTTATCCAGCAGTTTTTGTGTCTGGAGTGATTCGATCTCGTCTCTCTTTTTCACGTACATTATAATTAGTGGCTTAATGACTGCTCCGAGGGAGAGAGAAATTAGACAGGGGCGATGAAAGCACCAGCAACGAGTAATTAAAACAACAACTCCCCAGTCCTCCTTGTTTTCACCCATTCTGTCTCTTCTCTTTCCCTCTCGTTTTCGCCCTTTTCCTACACTTTAACTTTGCCCCTTTCCTGTCTCGGTGTTATAAGCACAAACTCAAGAGAGAGAGAGAGGGAAGAAAATGCGCCAGGAATTTCAGTGGTTGCGATATTTCAATTAGCATCCCTCCATACGAATTCACTTTTCCCCTTCTGTATTTCTACCCTTCATGAGCTTTTTGGCGCTCGTTTAAGGGCGACGAAAAGGAAAGGCTCAGTGCCAGAACCATTAACGTTTCTGTCACACGAAACAGGGAATTTATTTTATTTTTTAGTACTTAAATAATGACAGATTAATTTATTACAAATAAATCGTGTAAAAATAAATATTATCCGTCTGGATAATTGTGTTAGTCGTTGGAGATTGGATCGTCGACGAGACGTCTCTACTTCCCCCGTTGTTTTAATTTAATTTACGTCAATCTTCCTCGTAGCTAAACTGTAAATAACACCCCACACCTCAGAAGTACCCTTTTTATTTTTAAACAACAAAAAATAAAGTCTCACACATTAATAAAATATTGTAAAATTTCAGACGGAGATTGCAAAAAGACTCAACGCTATAATCGGCCAGATTCTACCATTTTTATCCCAAGAGCATCATCAGCAAGTGGCATCAGCAGTAGACAGAGCAAAACAAGTAACAATGTCAGAATTGAACGCCATAATTGGGGTGAGTAAAATGTAGTATTTCTAAAATTGCATAAGACTTGAAACTCATGTGAAATCCAAAAGCGTTATAGGTTGAATTTCCCCAGTCCTTCCATTCTCAAATCCTCCTCAATATTGCTCGAGTACTCAATTTCCTCCCTATTAAGCCGCGGGCTTCTTCTTGCCCCCCATTCCACCCGTCTCCTTCCGCTCATCTCCCCTTTTCCGTTTCACTACTTCATCCACCAAGACCTCCTGAATCTTATCCGGAGTCTTCCAAAGTGGGTGGAGAAGCTCTTACCCCTGACATGGTATAAGTTATAGTGTTATAGCGCCCAAGCAACGACTAATCAACATTCCTCGCCCGAAACTCTACGGAGAAAGACGATAAAGCCCCCACAGAGTAAGAGAGAAACTTAGTATCCAAGCAGTGGTGTGCACGACGTTGTCGGTACGTGCCGCAAATCCTTAGCAGGATACAAGTATCCCTGGCAGCTGAGTACCTCTTAACCGGCTCCTTTAACCTATTCCCTTACTCCTTTCATTCTTCCTCTCATTCTATTCCAGTTTCTCTTGTCTTTACCATTACATCTGTCCCACGAGAAATTCCACATGGCACTGTATTCCCTAACTCCAACCACTACATACAAAATGAACTCTAGCAAACGAGATTCACCAGAGTGGAACGTGTCATACTCAAATTACGATCAATAATGATTTTTTTTTTTTTTTTCAATTTAAACAGAATATCATATTCTTTCTGCAATGTCAGCTTTTATTTTCTCCTTCGGAAATTGCTGATTCAACTGCAATTCTGAGAATGTAGAAATTCACAAAGAGATATTCCGCCCCTTTATTTTATGCAAATGTTTAATACCAATTGTTATTATTCCACTGAAGCATTTAATTATCTCAGCAAACTGCTCAATGTAATACTCTACCTCACACTTGTATTTCCTACCCACTCTATGCCATCTCATCTCTTGCCTCTTTGCAAAATGGTCTTTTGCCTTGCCAACCAACGTGTTTCCACCACTTTCAATCCGCTCTAACGAGTGTACACGTCTCTGCCTTCTCTTCTTCCCCATCTCTTGCATATTGCCGTAGCCTTCATTCATTGTAGCACAGTCTGTTAACTTCTGCCCAACTCAACATTACCCTAGCTTAACTGAAACATAGTTAAAGCAGTTTACGATTTTGTCTGCAGTCGCTTACACTAACATCTCTCTTTCTCACTTGCTTCATATAATAATTTAATTTTACTGTTTCCTGTATTTTCTCACCTCTGAAATTCAACAATTCTCCCACCATCCAATCATTCCCATTAAATCACCAAACGATCAAAGTTAACAGATGAACCAAAAAAAGAAAAACCCATTCAATCAAAAAAATAAACAGTAAATTAAATTGAATCGTAATACCAAAAGCTTTGTCCAGAAACTTCTGTGTTTCATTTATTTATTTATGTTATCATCCTATTATTTATTTTTTTTCTCATTCCAAAGGATTTATTTATTTGTCAATGACGATAGTCGACACGTTCGACAAACAGGTAGTTAACGAACCTCACATATTCAATTTAATTCAGAGTCATCCAAGCCCCTCTGTATATTTACCTATCGTAATTCCATTCGGAAAAAATTCTCTCAATAATCCGAAAGAATTGAATAAAAAAAAAGTCATGATTGCAGCAACAGAGGCCAGATTTACCGAGGCTACTCCAACAAATGCACGCACAACAATTACCACCGGGTGCTGCAATGGGTCCACATCCTGGTATACCAGGTCTGCCTGGTCTTGGACCAGGTGGACTACCAGTACCAACGTCAGCATCAGCAGCTCTTCTGGGCCTTGGCCTTCCACCTGGTGCTGGTGCTAATCAGGCTGGTGGATCATCCCATCCACTCTCAATGCTGGCGAAACCTGAGCTCCAGCACAGAGGACAACCCGATGATCTCAAACCAAATGGCGGTGAGTGCAGAATTTTTTTTATCCAAAAAATTATCAATCTTTTATCTCAACACCCTACGTGTTAGAGCTCAATCTTGAAGAAATGCTGACAAAGCTGCGGCTTCTCTGTCATCCCCTTCAAACTTATATATGTATAACCATCCTCAGCTTATATGCTATATAATATCTTTCGCCAAGACGCTTTTCAAACTGAAGAGGATTCACAGAGCTTCACACTCGACACAAGGGTACTTTTACCCATCGCCTTTCTTTTCTCGCTTCATCCCCAGAAGTTTCATCACGCTCTCTCATTCTATCAAGCAAGGTAAACCTTTCCAACTTGAGCTTGTCGCCTGGATGAGACCCTTCACGTGTGTCCCTACTCTCTCTTCTTTTTACCCTCTTTTCTCTCCCTCCGGCTGCTTGTTTCATTCTTCGGTAAACTGTTCAGGGTTGATGTATATGCCAGCCTCCATCCACTTTAGCTGAGGGCTAAAAAATATATACAAGTAATAAAAAGTTTCTACATTAATTATTTTTCTTTCATTTGGAAAGTTGCACTATTACTTGACTCTTGCGATTGAAACATAATAATCTCTACGAAATTCATATCTCAACTGAGTAAAACATAACTCAACACCTCAAGGGACGTATAACCATTCATATCTGTTTTTATATGCCAGTGGTAAATATGTGCTATGACTAGAGGCATATCCTCGTATACATTCATCGTCAATTTCTCTTCTGCATATTTCGAGTTTTCTCATTCGTACCCTCGAGCTTCTGCTGCCTTCGCCAACGAAAATATATACAAAGCTGATGCATATACAATGATGCTGGTGTTATGATGAGGTTGAAAATAGATGGAAGAAGAGGGATATTTCAGTTTATATGTTATATTCAACTGTGAGACTAATGATATATTATATTTTTTCTAATTTCAGGATTAAATCCAACTGAGGAAAGGCATGTAAGTACATAAATCATTATAAATAATTTGTAAAAAATAATGGTATTAGTTGAAGTACCTCAAATCGAATGCTCTCGCATGAGCACCTCTCAATTAGCGCCGCAATAATTCCTCCAGCCAAAGTTAGGGCGAATGGGGTAAGGCATAACGTGCAAACGTTGGAGAAGGGGGGTTTCAAGCTCTTCGGAGTCGCAATTAAGCCGACATCATTATCCCACGAGCTTCAATTTCGCCACGATATCGAGCCCCTAATTCCAACACTCAAACGCCCCTTTCATTCATTCCTCCAAACACCACCTGATTTCATCTCTCCAGCATCTTGAGAATTTGAAGATTCACATGGAGAAATAATTGCAACTCTTCACTTCCGAATAATGAATTTTTTTTTGAGGAAGAAAAAGGTGCGAAGAATGAGGCGAGGCATGAAATTTATCCAGTAAAAAGGTTAGACATGGTATTCATCATACGCACATGTCTGTAGGTATAAAAATACATGTATGCATTATGTACATATACTGGAGTATGTATGGGGGTACATAAAGCGCCCCTGGAGGTCGGATATAAAAGCCAAGCGACGGCTGAACAGCCGGAACGTGAAAAAAAAGTGGGTAAAAGGAGAGAAAAAAAAAATACAGAGTCAAGCGCCAAAAGCGCCTGGGCTTGTAAAGCAAAAGAGAGAATGAAGAGCACGAGAGGGGGATGAAAAAGGGAATTCAGAGAGTGAGAGAGATGGAGTGAGTTCGACGTCCGTTTATTAAAAGCACTTTCTGCAAAACGTTAACGCGCTTACCACGACCCACTTTATCCGCAGATTCAGAAGCACTAATGTCTGATGCAGCCAAGTCCTTTTTCAATTATAATACTTGGAAAAAAGTGGAGAGGGCAACATTATAAATTCATTAGCATCGTCGCAAGAAAATTAATTGCATTCAATTTAAATATACCCACTAATATTCTCTTCTCTCTATTTTTAAATCTATGAAATTAAGTGCACTCGAAGGCACATGTCAAATTAATATTTAACGCTACTTAAATCATGTAATTTTCAATGTTTGTATGGCGTTGAGGTAGATACGGAGTTGGTAATTAGAGGTGGGTTTAATGGCTAGCAATTATTATGGATTGATAACGTCTGCTTTTTCGTCTATGATTAAATCCTTGATACTACTAAAAGTTAATGGATTTTCTGGAAAACGTTTTCTATTTTTCAAAACTGTAATATGAAAGGAAAAAGGAATTTCCGATATGCTATTTGCCTGTTGATAAAAAAAAAAGAGGCAGATTCAAAGGAGAGAAATTGAAAAATCTCGATAAAATATATATCGTGAAATACAAAATCACTAGTACTAGAAAGCAGCAAATCGATTGCCCTTTCTATCCTGCTCATTTCATTTCTCTCAATAGAAATAAAAGGAGAGAAAGAGAGAAAAAAAGGTCAGGGGGATTTTTTTCCACAGATATATCCATTCTATTTTTCCATCCGTCTATTTTCACATCAGATCCCTTCTTCTCATCCACTCTTCCCTTTTCATTATCTCTTTGAATCCCATCAACGAGTGGAAAGTAGTATAGCGGAATGATAGAAAGAGAGAGAGAGAGAGAGAGAGAGAGAGGAAAAGAGTGTGGGTGTTGAAAACTCGGCGCCGTTGGCCTCTGTAAATTAAATCTCGAATAAAGTGCAAATAAACGGGGCACAAAAAAACATTCCCTTATATACTCTCTTCAGAATGAGCCAGGGGTTGAATTAAAAATGAAAGAAAAGAGGGAATAAGTAAAAAGAAGTTTTTCTGAAAGAATGTAGAGGGTGAATGAAAAAAAAAGGAAAAAGTTGGCCGTCGACGTGGAAGCGTAATTTATTTTAATTAGAGTGGCTTGCATTATGTAAGCGGCATATACAGTGCTCTAAAGGGGCCAAGCGTATGGCTTGAGTGTAACGCGTTGAGGGTAAAGGGGTTGAAAAGGGCGTCAAACAGATCAAGGTACCTGCCATCCAAGCGCCCCTCTCCCTCTCTCCTTTATACTCTGTTGGTTAGTTGAGGTCTCGAACTAATTCAACCCGTCAAGTTTCAACCCCCATCCAGGAGGCTCTCTCCACCCTCTATCATCCTATCGTACCACTTCACCAAGCACACAGCCCACTGGATACGGAAGGGTTCTCACCAATTTGCCCCCGACCTCTCCAGCTGCCTTACCGACACCTCTGATCTCGTTAGGAGCGTATTAATTAATTTAACAAGATGGCGGTGCATAGATACAGTTACTGTGATACAACCAATCCAGTGGAATACGCTTCATTCACTAATTATCACAATTTACATATTCTCCGTTACAGAATTATAACTAAAAGGCTAAACAATTTTTTTGACATATTAAAGTTGAGGCGTTTTGTGTGTTTAATGGGCCCTTGGGTGTACGTGTGATGTAATAAATCAGTTCACCAATTGGCGACGGGTATTTCCGCCCACTTTCTCCTTCTCCTTCTTTTTACACTTGCCCCTCTTATTGTGTGCCCTCGAGGCTCTGTACGTTGTGTTCACTGTGCTTTTTACGTTGCGTAATGACCTTAAAGCACCGTGGCAGCATGGCTTTGCGAGGCCATTCGTTAAACTGCCAACTCCGTTTGCTTCTTTTTTTTTTCTTTTTTATTATCCCCTTCTTCCTTTCTACTCTAGTCTTTTTTATTTCCCCCCTTTTACTTTAGTGCAGGAGCGAGAAGTGCAACCACGCGAGAATTTACCTCTCGGTGGCATCGTTGTTGGACTTTTTCCACGAGTTGGTGAAAAAAAAAAAGAGGCTGGGGAGGGCAAATCGAGATAAAAGCCAGACTCAGAGAGAATGAGAGAAAACGACTCTTCCAAAGGAATGAAGAAAAAAAAAAAATTACAGAGGGGATGGTGAGATCACCGCGGGCTTTTCAATTACCGTTCGCTCACTCTGACTTTTGCTTTTTCTATTCTCCACTTTTTTTTTCCTTCTGAAAAACCCAGAATCCCTGGAAATTTGTAGAATCTTTAATAAATCATTGAATTTTTGCGTTGCATCAAGTGGAAAATCCCCTCGAGATCAGACAAGAACTCAAACTCTCTGAAAAATGCGGAAAAAATGGGCTACAGTTGAATGGATCTCTTTGATGATGTAGAATCGTTGATTTGAACTTGTTAAAAACGATAAAAAAAAAATATAACACGAAATTGGCGTGGAAATCGCCACGGTGGTGACAATATCGATGTTATTTTTCTGTTTGTTTTGGCCTTTTTTTTTGTCAACTGCATTCGCTCCTCTCACACAGTCTCGCGGTTATACCAGGATAATAACAATAATAACAATGTCGATAACCCAGGCCGAAGCGTTGGAGCTTGGATTTTTGGAAGCGCAGACTGCGGTGCGCTGTTGCATAAAATTGTAAAACCCCTTATTCCTCTCTCTGTCACTCTAACCAGAGAAATTCTGGGATGACGACATTGGATTTTTCCATGTCTGTGTGTGTGTGTCGCTCAGAGATAGCTGCAAACAGAGGCGAGTTAATTTAAAAATGCAAATTCCACCGCAGAGAACGGGTGCCACTCTCCTCTGAATTTTTTCCTCTTTTTTCGTGCGGTTGGGAGGATTGTGGGTTCCATAGAAAAAAATAAAATGGGTAAAAATACAGAGGGAAAAAAAAAAACACACGTGCAGAGATACACAGTGTGTATATTCGTGCAAGAGAGAGAGAGAGAGAGAGTTCGTATTTACGAGGAGTCGTTAAATAATTCGTGGAGGCGTCGAGGATTTTTTTTTGCCGCTGTATATAGTTTTTTTAATGGCATTCATATCGTTTTTTTTTTTAGCTGGTGCACCATTTCACTTGTGCAGCTTTACATTCTTCTGTGAAATCAAAGGTGCTCTAGAATGTATAAAATTGAAATGAAAAAAAAAAAAAACTGAAATACACTTCCAATGAAATTAATTAGGGATTTTTTTCATAAAAGCTTTTGCGAGATGAAAATTATGCTTTTTTAATTGTGATTCATGTCACAATCATTCAGAGTCTATCTGCATAATTTTATTAATAATAAATTCAATTAAAAAATAAAATTTCCACAAACCCAATTTCTCTGTATTTGAATGTAAAAGGGAAAAAAAAGGAAAAAAATTGAAATGAAGAGGGAAAATAAGGTGGTATGATGTGAACCTCTGGGTGCAATCTTGTACATACCAGTTGGGGTTTCTGCGGGGAATAGAAAAGAACCCTAGCAATAGTCTTTGGGTAAAGCCGAGAGTGGAGTGAGAGATGAGAAAAGCCCCAAGTAGAATGGGCTATATACACTGGTCCTGTATATAATATAGTTCACGTATATAGTTGAAGTTTGAATAGAGAAGGGAGGGTGAAAAAGAGGGTATAAGGGCGCCACGAGAGAAG